>JBBBDQ010001302.1:3202500-3342500 GCA_037127315.1 Ascarosepion bandense
TGTTTAAGTTGTGTAAAATCTGTAAGCTTTCTTTTTGCGTTATATTTTAAATTATTTTGGATATTAGACGTTGTTAAAATTATTGTCAATGTATTTCTCTTCATTATGTAAATGTATTTTTATCCCAGTTTATTTTATTTTATTTTATTAAATAGTGAAATTAATAACAACCGACTTAAATGGAAAATTTCTGCTAAATAATAATGTGTGCCTCCGACAGGAATCAAACTCAAAGAACTTTTTCTTCAGGGAAAAAACCTGTTTTAGCTAAAGCCATTACCAGTTTGGTTACGAAGACCAAATTGAGAGAACAAGGTTTTAACTACCTATTTAAGGAAAGTACATTTCTTATAAGGGCTTCTACGAATAGCAAGTCAAACATGTCTAGCCACTAAAAATAATGTTTATAGTGATAAGAAATAATGTTAGATAACACAACTTTTCAATCATGTTTTCAAACATACAGATCCTATAGAAGAACAAGGACTATCATTCTTCGCTCTGAATAAGTATGAACAGCTTACACAACGTAAGTTGTTATTCCATTGAGACCTATAGTCAACTGCAGGGGCTTAGCATACCACCCTCTGAGTATATTCCTAGTAGATATAATCAACCCACGAACAGTGAAGTCCTCGTCCTATGTTAGAAACTCAAACATTTTGTGAAAATAGTCAAAGAAGCGTCCATCCATAGCAAACAGATGGTAAGCGTTTACGCGATAGGCCAATTCATCACAGTTGCTACAGATGAGGACCTGACAGTACAGTAGGAGAGACGCTAATCAAGAAAGAAAGAGAAATGACGGAAAATCTTCAACAGCAAACATGAAAAGGAACAGAACAGTATTACTCAGCAGTCAGGTTAAGTTTAAGGCTCCAAGTGCACCACGGAGAATTATACTACGGGAAAATTGCCTAGCAAGCGTTGGTTCGTAAATTTGGTAACATAGTAGTTTTCAGTGTTTACTTGAACTCAGTGAAAACTGTGCAATAGTAAACAAAAAGAACGAAACGAGATATCCCTAGAACAATTTGCCCTCGAAAATAAATGATTTCAGAATTCCCTGACGAAGACCGGAGAGCACAACGGTCGAAACGTTGAGATAAAAAGATGAGGACAATAGGCTGAATGTAAATAGTGTAAATAATTATAACTCCTCATCTGAGGAATTAATTAAAAAAAAAGAAGAAAAACTGAGGTTTCTATTTTTAGTACAAAACTGAATCGAGCAGATTAAGATTAGTAGGAGTCCCAACGAGAAATGTGTTTTCCTTTAATTTAATAACTAATTCAAATGTTGCCCTGTTAAGGTAGTGTCCACGACCAAACTGGTAGCGGCAAGCTTCTTTCATTAAAGCACGTGTTGCTGTTCTTTCACTCGAGTACCACCTTGCCTGTTTGTAACTCTTAAAGGATACAACAACAAGCAGCCGCCCTCTTGACCCAGAGTTGCACTTCTTTATCAAGTAACTTTCGTGTTGAGTCTGAGGCCTCGTAGGAAGATGAATGGAGGCATAATATCGCAATTACTAGTGATCAATCCAAACCTTTTCCTTACAGAAGGTGCCCAATTGACTCTTTTAAACTGTACAATTCACAAAATAAAAATAACCAACACGCATGCGAGAAATAAAAAAATGAAATGGCGACAATTTACCGATCGCATCTATGTATACGGAGAGAGTGAGAGAGAGAGAGAGAGAGAGAGAGAGAGAGAGAGAGACGGTAAAGTGAAAAATATGAAGACCAATTTCAGGGGAGACCGACAGAGACAGAAAAAGAAAAAACAGATCTGTTGAACAAATGGAATAGAGAGAGAGAGAGAGAGAGAGAGAGAGAGAGAGAGAGAGAGAGAGAGAGAGAGAGAGAGAGATAAATGGTTTTAAACGATGTGCAAACTACATGTCTTTTTCACTCTTTTCAAAATGAGTCAAGATTTATCGGGAACTTTTAAGACCTCTCTCTGTGCCACCTAGACACTACCCCCGACGCCAGATATTTATTGTCCATTGTTGTAGCAAGAGTATTTAAAATAATAGGGTGTAGATGGGGTGGAAGATATTTCGGAGACAAACTGAAAGTCCATCCGCCCTACGTGGTTTTCCCTAGACTTTTAGCGCGAATTGGCGAAATTTTAGCCCTTGAATAAAAGACCGGAAAATTATATCTAATGGACATCCGGCTGACCAACGTTTCTTTTACTGGTTTTCGGCCAACGAAATGGGTATACGTCTAAAAACGATGGGACTCACCCGTTTTTCGCAGAATGACTGGAACAAAATGAATAAAAAGCATTAACAAAGATCAAAGGGGTTGGGGAAGAAAATGTGTGTGTGTGTGTGTGTGTGTGTGTGTGTGTGTGTGTGTGTGTGTGTGGGAGAGAGAGAGACGAATAAAGAGAGTAGGAAGATAATGAAAGAGAGAATGAGACGAAAGGAAAAATGGACATGAGCACATTTTTCGGAAGTGATCGGTGTCTAAAGGTCAATTGTATAAGCGAGTTCAGTGTAGATTGCAGGGGTCAGCGCCGATAAAGGGGGTCGCAGTGGTTGGCTGGAAAATGGTAGCTTTTGAGGAGCCGACGCTGGAAGTCTATTGTTTAATTGTGACGTCGACGTTTTAAGCGATGTCGACGTTGTTTCTTCGTTGTTGCGAATCATAATCAGTGTCAATACCCCAATTAATTTGTTTGTTCGGCTCGGTCCTTATTTAGTGAGCATTGCTTCCATGCGCGCGATTGAAAGATTAACTGAACGAGAGAAATAAGTAAATAAATAAAAACCATCTGAATGAAATTTAGATTCAGAGACCATTTTGGTTGTCCGAGATGCATCGACTCCCGCTGAACTTTGTTTAATTTCAATATATCACGTCGAAGACGATCAGCTGGATTTAACACGTGATATGGCAGTGGGGGTTCCTGACCGGCTTACGGCGAATTCCCTCCAGTTAATCTCAGAGTTGGTTGAGGTAGAGTGTGTGGAGAGAGTTGAAACTTGAAGACAGTAGACGCAAATGAGAATCGGTTATGGAATTGGCTATGGAATTGGTTAGTATTCGTTTTATATTAGTGTTAGGAAGAAGGCCGAAAGAAAGAGAAATGTGGGTGTGCTTTATCTTTTTGAAGACTACAGTAAGAGACTCGATGTATTCTATTGCCTGTTAAGAGATTTTAGTTTTCTTTTAAATGCATTAAAGGAAAAAAAATGATGCAGAAATCTATATTTGGGTTTCTTTTTAAACTCAGAATAAAATAAACTGTTAATTAGAATTTTTACTCTTCCCGCCACTGCAGATAAGGCGGCTTATCATAATCAGCATGGATAAGTGAATCAACAAATTAAGTGTTTGTCTATATTTCTGAGATGAGGTAGTATTTACACTATTTATTATTCGGACTATTGTCCTCATCTTGGTTGCCATTTGTACGACGTTTAATAATAGATCATTCTATTTGTCTATATTTCTAAGATGAGGTAGTATTTACATTATTTACTTTATTTGGATTATTGTCATCATCTTCGAAGGACACATGGCCTAGTGGATATAGATGTTGGTTAGTTCCAGTGACTTGACCCAAAGAGTTACCAAGCTACAGCAGTTGTGAACAAGTAAATTAGAGAGTCGGATTAAAGAGAGGTAACTCATCACTACCAGAAGCGGCTCACAAGGAATGAGAATGATATACTCCAGTGATTATTAAAAAAAGGATTTGGTTCGAAATTCCTAGCACCTGAAAAAGGCCGGAGCGTACAAAGGCCGAAACGTCGTGGACATGGCAACGAAGATGAGGATAATAGTCCGAATAATTTAAATAGAGAATCGACGAATTTAGAAGTTCTGGAATTGCCAGAAATTCTAGTTAAATGTCTAATCACTGGCATGCTACAATAAGGAACACGCGCGCACATACAAAAAATTAAATGGCTTCAAAAACTTTCTAACAAAGCGCATACCATGATAAAAAAATCGCAAACTTGATAAAAACAAAGTTTTATCGTCAGAATATTTGTTATTATTAGGAGAAAAGACGGAAGTAGTTTTGGTTATTCTATTAAACTTTTCAATCCTTTCTGGCACGTTCAAAATTTTGGTTAAAAATCTTGTTTTTCTTGCACCAGCAATGAGCTAAAAAATTAGTATGAGAAATTTAGCGTCTTTTTGCAGTAAGACATATTGATTTGGAAAAGATATATTATGAACACTATTGTCTTAAAAAATTCCCTGAAGAATAAGTTTTTACAAGAACTGTTTTCATTTTTTAAAAATTTTAATCCTAAAAATGCTTAAGTTTTAAATTCTGTATTAATTTCCGTGGTTTTGATGATATTAAGTTAAAAATACTTTATCTACTGATTATAAAATGATTTTTAGTATTGACTTTATTTATAGTTCGGCTTTGAAAAGATTGAAATAAAAAAAATACTAATTTGAATTTTGTCATAAGTATGAGTACAAGTCAGTTAATTGCCATACGTGATACACGCTTTGGGCCATCATGTCTCGAAAGAGACATGACTGACTGGGCAGAAGATTATCCCACAGTAGGTTGCCATTGTTTTCTGTGGTTGCCAGCCAAGGCTAAAGAACCCAATCTGTCCTATTATTTAACCCATAACTGGAGGGAAGAAACGGATTAATACCTTTCCCAAGGGTATTTGTGCGTAAGTGAATGCAAGGAATTCAACTGGAATTCGAACTCGGCACCTCAATCTCTCGTTGGGGTCGATATCCACTGCACCACAACGCACATGAGTACAAGACTAATCGCAAAAAGTAACGGACATGCATTTATATATTTCTACTAGAATAAGACTCTGTATTATTTCCATATAGCGCACACTGACGAAACATTTTTTTAAGATATTCGCTTAATGTCCGTCAACGACCTGGAAATAATTAAAGATTATTTTTGAACATTTTCTTATCTTAGAAAAATGGCATGAATTATTAATTCAATGAATCAATTTAAGTTACAACTATTCTTATATGGCCAAATAGAATTTCAAATTAGAGTTTTTAGGTTGAATTTCAATCTACAATTTATGCCAGGA
Organism: Ascarosepion bandense; assembly: GCA_037127315.1. Lineage (NCBI taxonomy): Eukaryota > Metazoa > Mollusca > Cephalopoda > Sepiida > Sepiidae > Ascarosepion > Ascarosepion bandense. The sequence goes on from JBBBDQ010001302.1 coordinate 3,207,558, forward strand.
TTCGCATTGGAGGCCACAATTTGAACAAGGTAGGTAGATGATACAGTGCTGATAGCAGACACAGAAAGAAAACTACAAGACCTCCTACAGTGACATCAGTCGGCGATACTACAAGACCTCCTGAAGTGACATCAGTCGGCGATTCCACCTCTGAGCTATGTGCGCTCGGTAGAGGAAGGCAGACTTTAGCGTGTTATATACAATATATATATAAATTCCCTGTTTTATATATGTGGACATTATATAGGTCTCAGTGTAAAAAGAAAGTTCTTCATAATCCCAACCACTATGTTGAATAACTGACTAGAATAATCTACCTTTTTGAAATTGTTTAGCATTTCGTTCTCATTAAAAATAATTTACTGTATGAAAGCTACATTCAGAATCAGAACATTGAATATGTAGTTAATAACGATGATAATTTCTTCTTCTTCTTTTATGTACCATGTCCTTTCAGAACGTAGGCGATCATGGCTTTCCACATTTCCCTGTCCCTGGTGGCTCTTCGCACGCTTTCTCCTGTTGCACCACGCAACCCTCGTTCCATCATCCACCTGGTCAGGTCCTTCAAATATGTTGTCCGCTGCTTTCCTCTGTCTCTTTTTCCCTCTATCTGGCCTGTTAGTAACAGGTTCTCTAAGCCCTCCTTCCACGAACTTCAGCTGTCTCTTCCTGATGCTCAGTATTAATTTCCTTTTCGTTTCCATTTTTCCAAAACCTCGTCATTGCTCACATATCGGTCCATGATATCAGCATCATCCTTCTGTAGGACCATATTTCAGCTGCTTCAAGTTTTTCCTTCATCTTCAAAGATATTGTCCAACATTCACTGCCATATTGAAGCATTCACTGCCATCACATAGCAATCTAGTACTCTCCTCTTTGTTTTTAGCGAAATTGTCCTGTTTCTTAATACTTTATTCAACTTCTGGAATGCTCTTTCGCCATGCCAATTCGCTTCCGGTTCTCAGTGTAGCACTTTTGGTTTACTGTTAGAACATTTCCTGGGTATTTAAATTTCTGTACCTGCTTGATTATAGAGTCCCTCACCTGTAATTGGCATTTTGGGCTGCTCTTTTTGCTGATGACCATGCATTCGGTTTTCTTGCAATTTATTTGTAGTCCTTTTTTTGTCACTCTCCTGACGATCCGTTTAGGAGAAACCTACTTTCCCTGACGATCCGTTTAGGAGAAACTTAGGTAGGTTCGTCTGGTTCATTAGGTTCTATTATGTTCACTCTACCTGTGTATTGAGAGCATTTTTGTTAGATGGTTACTCGTGTCGGGTTTTTTCTTTGGGCATCGTGCTGATTTCTGTCCGAACACTTTTGACAGACTCTCATGTTCTAAGCTCTTTCTTTTTTCTTTTTTAAAACCAATTTTTTACCTTCGTTCGAAAGTTTTCGGCGAAGCTTTTTGAGACGAGTATAACTACATATAATAACGTTTATATATATATATATATATATATATATATATATATATATATATATATATAATCATCTGCAGACAGATTTGTTTCGCTGTATCACAGCTCCTCAGTACAATTAGACAGCCGATTGCTTTTTACCAAGGACTGAAAACCGACCGAATCGGCGTCAGTCGGTGATTCTACCTCTGAGCTATGGGCGCTCGGTAGAAGGAGGCAGACTTTTTAGATAGATAGATAGATAGATAGATAGATAGATAGAGAGATAGATAGATAGATAGATAGATAGATACTGTATTGAACGTCATTCAGTTCGGCTACAAAATTGAAACCTCTCAAATGTTGGCGCATGTACATTTTATAAAAACATCACACGGTAAAAAAATCTACCTTTCTCTAATGTGCGCCCGTGCGTGAATCTATGACAGTTGCCAAATCAGTCGGGTTTGAGTCCAGGCTTGAGGAAAACGGTAAATCTAGCCGCACTGAAGAGCTGTGATGCAGTAAAACATCCCTGTCTGCGGATTATATATATATATATATATATATAAGCATGCGGTGTAGATATAGAAGAATCCAAAGGAGCATCCTGTACATACAGTGGTAGGATAACTCTCTAAGAAGGCTCTAAATATATATATAAATACATATAGAGCAAATATGAAAAAAATTAGGCAGACACGTTATTTCATGGTAAATCGGAAGCATGGACCTATTTCAGGCAAACCATTATCAGCTTCCGTCTTTATTGCACAGAAAATTTTACTCGAATCTTCGTCTAAAATCTTCTGTACAATAAATCGTAAGACCTGGTATCATTAATCCTTTCGTGTTTTATATATATATATATATATATATATATATATATATTCTAGACATATTCTATTAAATATAAGAGACAATGAATGTCTATTATGTTTAATCATGAGCCGTTCTAAACGTCGTATTTTTGCTTTAATTTCAGTTGAAAATAAAGACAAAAATTCTCCAACATTTGGATAATTATTTATTGGTTTTCTTCTAAGCTTTCGGCTCACATGAGCCATCTTCAGAGAGGTAGTTTAAACTGAAATATTATAAAATCCACCATCACCGACGATTTTATTTTGTGTTGACATAAAACTCCGCTTGGCAACGGCAATAGTTACCAAAAATAATAAACGCAGTTCTTAAGTTTGCGATGCGGTTTTATGACGTCACACCGCGGGATAGCGCGAAATGACAACAAAACCATGTAGTCAAATGCAATGTAATATGTTATTTCCTGTTTTAAAGTTGATTTTATTGAGTGTTGGTTGTTTTTATTGAGTGTTGGTTGTTTTGATTTGATGTACATGGCCTCCAATATCTGCAGGTTCCTCTTACTGTGTGTATGAGTAAGGATCAACAATACGGTGATCCTTACTCATACACACAGTAAGAGGAACCTGCAGATATTGGAGGCCATGTACATCAAATCAAAACAACCAACACTCAATAAAATCAACTTTAAAACAGGAAATAACATATTACATTGCATTTGACTACATGGTTTTGTTGTCATTTCGCGCTATCCCGCGGTGTGACGTCATAAAACCGCATCGCAAACTTAAGAACTGCGTTTATTATTTTTGGTAACTATTGCCGTTGCCAAGCGGAGTTTTATGTCAACACAAAATAAAATCGTCGGTGATGGTGGATTTTATAATATTTCAGTTTAAACTACCTCTCTGAAGATGGCTCATGTGAGCCGAAAGCTTAGAAGAAAACCAATAAATAATTATCCAAATGTTGGAGAATTTTTGTCTTTATTTTCAACTGAAATTAAAGCAAAAATACGACGTTTAGAACGGCTCATGATTAAACATAATAGACATTCATTGTCTCTTATATTTAATAGAATATGTCTAGAAAATTACTTGCTGCCTCGATATACTATATATATATATATATATATATATATATATATATATATATATATAAAATAAAATCAAATAAATTTTCAATATTCAAAAATGTTGAATGAACATTTCGACATAAAATCCCTAAAAGAGATTTTGCATCTCCTCAGCAACCGTACATATTCCAAAATGAAAATAAAAATAAGAATAAAAAGAGAGAAAAATAAAACAGAATTAAAAAATAAAATAAAAAATGACGGTTAAGATTTAAGAAATTTACGTCACAAAAAATTTCGGAAGTAATTCATGTCTAATTTTAGATTTTAACTTATGGATAGAATTGTAAGTGAAGAAATGGAAAATTTGGTTTCGTCTAGCTTACAAAGGAAAGGGGTTAGGAGTGGTGTTAAATTGAAAATAGGGTTAAACAAAACAGAAAGGAGGTAAGAAAAATAAAGACAAAGAAAAAGAAGAATAGAAAGAAAAAAGAGAAGAAAAAAGAAAAAAGAAAAAAGAAAAATTTTCATATTAGAAACGCTCGATACGTGTCAAACAAAAATAACTTTATACATGGGTTAAAGTATTAGAAAAAAGAGACTTTTCAGAAAAAGCATATTTAGGGGAAAAAAGTAGATAAAGAATTAAAAATCTTATTTTAAAGTTAACCGGATTAAAGATACATCTGGGTATCGATAAACTAAATAAAATAAAATAAAATAAAAATAAGAAACAGATTAAAGAAAATACAAATTAAAATATTTTTTTTAAATTAATTTTTAAAAACATTTTTTATATAAAAATTTAAACATTATGATGTGAAAAAGATATATATACTAGCAGAGGAAATCGGGGGTTAAATTAGTAATTTTTAAAAAAATGTAGACAAACAAAGGAGACAGGGAGAGGAAGGTAGAGGGGTTAAATACTATTTAAAGTTAAATTAATTTATCAAAAATCATTCAATTTATATATAACATCCTAAAAACTAAAAAATTAGAATTTAAAATTTAAGTGTTTTAAGTGTTTTAAAAGTTTTAGTCGCGTTTGACACGTGTGATTTGATTTCTGTGACGCAATTTAGCAGCCATCTTAGTTCTTAGATGTTTTACGGAGCAAATGTAAACAATTGACTCCAATGGCCAAAAAGTACGGAAGGGAAAATTGCTGAACTTAAACTCAAAAATTATGTGTCGACCTGGCTTCTCTGTAGATATGTGCCCCTAGAAAGTTTGAATGGCGTAGCTTAAAAAATGTAGGCGTGCATAGGGAACAGTCACACACAGACTCACAGATGGCCTTTTATATATATAGATTAAATTATATAACTAATAAAAACAACTGATAACAACTATTTTAGGGAACTCTTGTAAATTTACTGCGTGAGTAATCATCAAAACGGAGGTTGAGAATAATAGATTCGCATGCTGTGTGAAGTAGATACACCGCTAGTGAGTTGCTAGTCAGTATAATCGCTCGGTATTTATCACCTCCCAACTACGATGGAAACCCAAGGCAGATACGACACAAAGTTAATTAATATGGGGATTACGAGCCCTTAAGCTCGGCGAATAATATCCCGTAGACTATGCTTAAGGCTGGGTCGGGCTCTTGTTTATTCACCCCAGAAGAGATTCTACCCTTCGGCGGAGCCTCGTTTGAGTTTCTCTCCGCCTGGAGGCAGAGAATTGAAGAGAAATTTTGGATCGGTATGATCACTCTAATCTTCCCCAATAGTGTTCACGTATTTAAATGGAAAGGAACATCCCATTCCAGTATATAGGTAGGTAAACTACAGGAATTTGAATTTTAGATTTATTTTGGGAAATTAAATCAAATTTAAATCTATGACGCCATTAATACCAAAACAAGCACTTTAAGTATAACTTAAAATAAAATAAAAAATTAGAAGGAAAATAGATTTAAGAATGGAATGTTATATCATAGTATAACTTCATTATATGGATATTAAGAAGAGATAAAACAAATATTTATAAGAATTTTAATTTTAGATTAATTTTTAGGAAAGTTTTACCTTTGCACCTGACGCCTGTCAAGTCTCGCAGCTTTGTCCTCTCGGCAGCTCCGACCATGCTATGGTCTCTCTCAGTATTTCTTTCCATTCTCACTCCCCCAGGAGCCACCTATCTATAGGACCTCCTACTGCTACCAAAAAGCAGACTGGGATCCCTTTCGCGATTTCCTCTGCGACGTCCCCTGGGGAAAAGTGTTCGACCTACCAGTTGATGACTGTGCCTCCGAGGTCTCGTCATGGGTGAAAGCTGGCATTTATGCTTTCATACCCACCAGGAAGTATTGCCTAAAACCTCATTCCTCTCCGTGGTTCTCTCCTGCCTGCTCGACCGCCTTTGCCCACAGGAACCATTACTTCCGTCTATTCCGGAGATAGTCATCTGACCAAAATAGACGCCTATTCACGTCTGCTCCCAATGAGTGCAAGAGAACCGTAAATGACGCCAAACGGTTGTTTGCTGAGAGAATGCGACAGCGCATAGCTGACCGCAAGGTTGGCTCCAAGGACTATTGGAGGATTTACAAACGAGTGCTGAACAACAGCAAATCTTCAATACCTCCTTTAATCCATGAATTTGAGGTTCTCACATCATCTGCGGACAAAGCTGAGTGCTTTGCCCGCAGACTCTCATCCAACTCCATGTTTGACTCATCTGGAGTTTACCCTCCCGACTTCCCTATTAGAACTGAGGCCAAACTGTACGACATATATATTACCCCTACAGTATTATCCCGAGAAATTTCAAAACTTGACCCCCATAAGGCGAGCGGTGGCGATGGAATCCCGGTAATAGTCCTTAAGAGGTGCGCTCCTGAACTCTCCCCTGTCCTCTCCAAACTGTTTAACTACTGCCTTTCTGCTTCCTATTTTCCTGCATGCTGGAAATTCTCTTCAGTCGTTCCTGTATTTAAGAATTGTGGTGAACCCTTGGAACCATCCAACTATCGCCCTATCAGTCTTCTACCGATATTCGGGAAAGTGTTCGAGGCCATAATCAATGCTAACATAGTTCAACATCTTACTTTTTTTTTTTAATCATCTCACCCCACGCAAGGCATTCCACTGCCACTATTGCGCATGGGGCTTCATAGGGGAAGGTAAAGAGAAGGAGTGGTTAGACATAGGGAATGTCAGGAGGAAGGTGACAGATGAGTAAGGATAGTGAGGATGAGGGTTAGGCAGATGGGAAGAGTGCTTGATAGAATGGGAGCAGGTTAGTGTGTTAGGAGGTGTCTATTGACCTTACATTTAAACTCCTGGAGATTGTAGCCGTCGGGGAAGCAATCGTTTGGAAGAGAATTCCACAGTCGGGAAGTGCGAGGAAAGAAACTGCCCACAAACTTTTCTCTGACAGGCAATATAGCTTCCGCTTTGCCAGGTCCACGGCCGACTTGCTAACAACCGTAACGGAGTACATGCTCCAGACCCTTGATGAGGCTGACGAGGCTCGCGCGGTTGCTCTGGACATCTTTAAGGCTTTTGACAGGGTTTGGCACTCTGGCCTTCTATGCAAGCTACGGGGTTACGGTATTACCGGTCGCCTGCTTGACCTAATCCAATCTTTTTTAAATAACCGCAAAATGAAGGTCGTTTTGAATGGGCATGCCTCTTCATCCTACAGCACGAATGCTGGTGTCCCACAAGGCTCTATCCTGGGCCCGACACTCTTCCTTATTTTCATCAACGACCTCCCAGATGAGATCAAGGGCCATGTAGGCATCTACGCAGATGATACTACAATATACTCCCGCACCAGTAAGAAACCTGTCGTGGTGGATAGACATAATCCCGCTACTGACCTTGAACGGGATCTACACTCTGTGGTGAATTGGGGCAAGAAGTGGCTTGTCAACTTCAATGCGTCTAAGACCAAGCTGTTGTCTGTCAATCATCACAAGCAACCTCTCCTGCCTCCCATAAGCATGGACCGAGCGATTCTCCCTGAGAGCAATACACTGCGCCTCCTCGGCCTTACCCTCTCTTCAGACCTCAAATGGGACCACTATATGGAATCCATAGCTAAATCCACTGATAAGAAGGTTGGGTCACTATGTCAGTCCAGGATGTTTTTTCCGCCTGAATCCATCCTACATATATACAAGTCAACCATCCGTCCGTGCATAGAGTACTGCTGCCATTTATGGTCAGGCGCCCCTGCTGGTCACCTCAGTGTTCTCGACAGGCTCCAAAGGAGAGTCTGTAATGTGATAGGTACTGATCCGGCGGCTCGACTGCAGCCACTTCCTCACCGACGAAATGTGGCCTCCCTTTGTCTGTTCTATAAATACTTTCATGGCTTCTGCTCGGACGAACTTAAGTCACTGGTGCCTCCTCAAAAGGTGTTTACTCGTGCTACCAGATTGGCAACTGGGTTCCACCCATTCACAGTTAGGTTAGCCAAATGCAGACGACAATTCTACTCCATCAGCTTCTTCTCTCGCACTTCCCGCCTGTGGAACTCGCTCCCATATTCTTGCTTTCCTGATGGCTACAACCTCCAAGAATTTAAATGCAATGTCAATACTCATCTATTAACCACTGGATTCTAGCTCTCTCCCCACCCCGTATATCCTTCTCCTTCTCTCCACCTATGTAACTGTCATCACACCTGCATTCTAATCTTTCTATTGCTCTTTTCTAACTGGTCTGTACTCCTCACTCTCTTCTAATTAATCTTTTTACAGTTATGTAGCCCTCCGCACATCAGTGGCATTTCCGCCTTGCTCAGGGTGAAATGATTAAAAAAAATTAAATTCAAATATATAACAGCATTTAATAACGAACAAGTTAAATATTACTTAAGTTTAAAATAAAACAGAAGTAGAAGGCAAATGGATTCAAGAACGGGAATTTTTTTATATCATATAATTTAATTATATGGCTAATAAGAGGAAACAAACCACAAAACTAAAAGGAATATAGTTTTATGAAAGAGAAGTTATAATATAATATAATTTAATTATGAGTTTAATAATAATAATAATAAAATCAATGATTTAAAGGAATTTTAATTTTAGATTATTAGGAAGTTTGTATCTAAATTTAAATTTATGCTGATATTTGCTAATAAATTCTTTTCTTAAGTTCAAAAGCAAATTTTGCTTAGCATATTTTAATGAACTTAAGAAAATGCGTGCTTTAGAAAGCGAGTTTTCCAGAAGATCTGAACGATAATATGTAAATACTTCCAAAAATTAATTGAATTTTTTTCGGCTAAAACGTTTTTTGTGACCCGAGCATATTTAAAGTACGCCGGGTCAAAGTGTGACGAATGTTAGTGAATGCAGCCAATCGTTAAAGCAGCATCAACAGCGGGAAGAGTAGGCTTAATCCTCCAAGCTATACACTCAGGATGAAAGCACAAGACAATAATGAGTTAATTCGGTTTTCATGACGTGATTAGGAGTTCAGTCCCTGGGCAGTGCAGACTTAGACTCGATGGAAATAATAACCCCTCATCAAATTTCGATAAAAGTTTTTTTCCAATTTTTTTCATTATGTTCCCATTCACACAAAACCCTTACGCAGGATTTAGCGTTTTTCTCTCTCCAAATATGGGTTAAATAGCAGGGCTAACTGGGCTCTCTTATCTTGTAGTAACAACCAGTCTAGGAGAAGTAGATCTTTTCTGTAGATATGCCCATCTCTAGTACAGCTGATGCCCCTATGGCACAAACGGGATACGGGACACATGATGTGGCGTGATGAGGTGATGATCAATGTGTGTCCTAGTTTCGACAAAGTACAAGTTAGCCTACGAGAGAGTGTGGTTCTTGAGTGATCAATATGAAATATAATATTGTATTTTCACTATTTTAGACATGCCATCTCAAAAAGTATATTGCAAGACTGTTTTTACGTTGTCCGTTTACACTACAGATCAAAATAATTTTATATACATCAACAAATTCGATAAGCCAATTCATTGGACGTAGGTGAATGTTTTAACTTGAAATATTTTGATTCCACATGGAGTAAGGTGGTCATTACTTGTTTTTTAGATGGATTTATTGTTAACAGTAACAATAATCGTTTAATCATTGCTTCGTTGTAAAATTGAAGTTTGTCATGATAACTATCAGAATAATAAAAATATTTATGTACTTTGAAAAACAATTTCACAGAAAACATTTTCACTCCAAAATACAAGGCAATTAAAAAAATTCTTGCCGTTTTTTATTTATTAAAAAAATGGTGCATTTTTGCCAACGTATCCCCAGCTGCAAAATAACGTGACGGTAAAAACTAGTCTTTGATGCAAATTGTGAGTTCGTGCTGCGATTTTCCATAATTCAATAGAGATTTCCCACGAAGGTGGTTGTTCAGGAAATAGAAGAGTTGGTAATTTTTGGCTGAAAATCCGGGAAGTAAATTGGATAGCGTAGTGTTTCTCAGCCAAGTCGCCGTATGGTATCCCTGGTCATTCTCACCACATGAAGTCTGGCATTGTCATAGTGGATCAGTACACACTTGCGATTAACCAATGATGGTTCTTTCTGTTTCATTACATGTTGCACACGTTCCAACTGCTGCCAGTACAGGTGTAGAGATGGTCTTGTGAAGTGGTGTGCTACGCCTTTCGTCACCGGTGAGCACTCGACAAAATATGGGTACGTTGCAGTGCTGAAAAAGCAACAAGAAACGCGTTGTCACTCGTTATTGCTTGTTGGCTTCCGACAGTGTATGGAAACCCGCTAGCACAACTTGTACGTGTTATGATGAAACACACTTATTCCTCAGATAATGGACTCTCACTCCTATATTAATAACAGTTAACAGGAATTTAACTCGAGAAGTTCTTGGGAAGTTCATAGCAGTTCTTTGAAGTCCTAGAGAGTTCTTTAGAGTTCTATTGGAGTTCAGTAGAAATACTAGACAGTCGATATTAGTCGGCAGTTAGCCGAATACAAAGGAGTCAGCTTACAGTGGAAGATTACCAAGTTCCTAACATTTAGGATGCGTTAAGGCGATTAGCAACCGACATAGCACGATTATAGCTTTCAGTGCGAAAACTACTCCACAACAGTACGCCTCCCCTAAATGGTACATATATATCTTTTCACCAGAAATCTGGAAGTTTCCATAAAGCTCACCATAGATTTGGCTGTTCTCCTCTATAGCCGCCTTTATCGCCTCACCCTCTAGAAGTTATGGATGGATCTTGCGGGGTTCATCACAAAGGGACAGATATCCCGACGCGAACCAAGGCTTGGCGGTGCGTTTACCAGCCAAAAAGATGACAAACACGAAGAAGTTGCTTCGACACTTATTTTCTTACCACTGCTCGCGCTATGACTGATGTGTGCGCGCAAGGCATCTAAATGCGAGAAGAAGACGAGATGGAGGGATTAGAAATTTTGCTCTCAATATTTGCAGGAGAGAAAAAAAGAGGCAGATTTTTCGAAAAATAGGCAGTGAGTTGGTTTTAATTGGAAAATAGAAGAAATAGCAGAATTTACGGTTCGTTACTTTAAAGAATGAATGCAGAGGAAGTTAAGATAAATTTTCTGATTGGGGAGGAGTTAATTTTGTATCCGGCTTAGAGATAGAATGATGAAGATGACAAGTAGGAGACAGGGTAAGTTTTTAAAAGAGGCACAGGAGCATAAGGATTTTTGTCCACAGGGAGGCAAGGAAAAAAACGGTTGGCTGAAAATTATAGCATAGGTAGAGCGACATTAAAGCTTTCTTTATAACAGCAAAAGAAGAGAATGGCTAACTTGAATGTGTGTAGTTGGGTAGTGGAGAGTACAGATTAGATGATCGGATTAACAATAATATTGTGTTAATCCTAGAGACTCTTGAAATCTCTGGAGGATATTTCCATTAAACCCTGAATAACATTATGTTAGTAACGCTTGATGAGAATATGAAATAAGATATTGTATACTTAAATTTATTGTGTATTCACTTCTGAAATCTGTCAAATTTATATCAGTCGTGGGGATATGTGGTTTTTCGAGCGAGGAATTCGAATGTTCGATCTTCTTACGATGATGCGGTAGATTCGTTAGTATATAACCTATTGCGTGGGTATTTTAAAGTTAACGTGGACTGTCAAGCTGTTTGATGTCAACACAGCCACAGACAAGCTTTGAGTCTCTATTATGCACACATCGTATATATGAAGTCAACCCTCTTATATACCTAGCTCAGTTTGATGTTCTAGTGTAAAACAGAATACACAACTTACTTTGGTATCTCTTAGAATGAGCCGAGTATTTACTGGTGTCATTATAGACCAACACTTCTTCGAGTAAAGTTTCCTGCTAGATATCAAATTCGAAACAAATTATTGGTATTTCTTAGCATTAATGGTATTTCTTAGCATACTACATACAAAAACTCTGGAGAAAAATTCTACTACAGTGAATTAGGAGTGAGGCTTATAGACAAACCACGATGTAATAGCGACTCCCGTACGATCACCGAAGGTAAGCAACGTCGAAACTGGTCAGTACCTCGATGGGTGACTGCTTGGAAAAACCACATGCTGCAAGCTTGGATATGCGGATGGTGTAATGGATAATGGCTCTGAATTGTTAATCGTAGAACCGAATTCTATTTCATGTTGGATTTGTTATATTCACAAACGCCCAAATATACTTGCGAAAGGCATGAATCCATCTCTTCCCCCTGCCAGCTATGGGTTAGTTACTAAGACGTGCATCACTAAACTATTATCTTCTCCAAAATTCTTACAATCTAAAAATCATTTATAACTTAATTAACTTATAATGGAATTAATCCATCAATCAGTCAAGGATTTAACAGAAAAGAAAAATGAACAGGTAGGACCAGAATAGCATCGCACTATGTGGCATAGAAAATGCATCATTTCAATTTTTTATGATAGAATTTTTGTTTATATCTTATCGAAACGAGTATCATGGACATTGCCTGAAATAATTCAGACGGAGACAGAACTGCGTTAACACTGAACCATTTTCTCATTGCAACAGTTTTTGTGCATGAATTCCATTTTCGTTAATATTTTGATGCTAATTTTCTCAGCATTACATCAACATGAAATAAAATTATTAGAATGACACCAATATTCGGTTACTTACTGCATATTTGCATATTGACATCGTGTTTTCGATGGATCATCCTAATGAGTTCGAACGAAAAACATCCGTATTGATCGGAAATTGATCTGAGAATATTAAAAGAGAAACATAATTAATTACAGACTAAATAATGATTAAATATGCATGTTTATATATAATTAAAAATAGCTGCGTCCAGCACAAGACTTCAGGAGTGAAGATTAATCTCAAAGAAACTCGAAATATTATCTATAGAGAGTTTAGATTTTTATAGAGTAAAATCAGAACCCAGTGAGGAATGATCCCTTCGGCACTAACGAGTAGACTATGAATCTAGTTTCCTGCCACTTAGTAGTAGATACGTGGATAGGTACGAAGTCTAGTTGACTTGATTCAAATACAAAATTGCCATAGTAGAGAATCTAACTTGTATAGCCATCAGTAGATAAGGACTACAGAGTACGATGGGTACATTATCGCCATTTTATAATTTTAATTTCACGCATGCGCATTGTTTACTTTTTACTGTATAGGCACGGTTTTTGAGAAAAAGTAGTACCAACAGAAATTTGGAAACAGCCTGCTGTACTGCTTGGCATTCATGCCGGAAGCTCCAACACAAATATTTTAGAGTGTTTGGGTGTCAATCTGAGGAGAGTGCAGAAGATTCAGAAAGATTTGGATGAGTGTAATGATGATTACGAAAGTGCTTTGGATGATCACTAATGATAGCGACGTTATGACTCCTTTCATCTTCCCGCAGGTTCTTAGTCATGGAGGCCTATATCAAGTGCCTTGAAGAAGCAGTGGTGCTCTGGGTCAAGAGTGTAGCTGCTGGAATACCATATGTCTGACAACAGGACTCTGCACCATGCCACACAAGCAGGAGAATCCAGACATGCCTGTCAGATAATTTCTGCAACCACAAACCCCTTTTAAATATGTGTACATAACTCCCCAGACTTTAACTGCCTCGATTATTATGTGTGGGGTGAAGTAAAGATTATGGCAAAATTCCCCAACTTAAAGAAGGAGACCATCCAAAAGAGTCGCAAAAGATTCTGAAGTTATCTGGAGAGCATGGTTGAAGCCAATGACAATTTTATTGAATGAATTTACTCTTTCGTGTTTCAAGATTTGTGTAATTTGGGTAAATAAATCTTTTAAAATGAAATGTCAGTGTTATTTTTGCATCATTTAGATGACAATTCATTCATCGCACCCTGTCCATGTGAATGGTTTAGCGAGCCAGAAAATAAAAATTAGAAAAGATTCCTGATTTAATTCAGAAAATGTCAAATCTAAACAAAACCATTTACTTAAAATAGGAATATTCCAAGTAATAAAAGCCAAGTTAGTGAGAATACGTACGAACCATCAGTTAGTTAAGTGCCATACGTGATACACGCTTGGGCGATCATGTCTCTTTCGAGACATGACTGACTGGGCAGAAGATTATCCCGCAGTAGGTTGCCATTCCTTTCTGCGGTAGACTGGTTGCCAACTAAGGCTATAGAACCCAATCTGTCCTGTTATTTAATCCATAACTGAATAAGGAATAGACGGATTAATACCTTTCCCAAGGGTATTTGCGCGTAAGTGAATGCAATGAATTCAGCTGGAATTCGAACTCGGCTCCCTGATTTCTCGTTCCGAGCCGATATCCAAAGCACCACAACGAATCAACACCTAAAGGTTTAAAAGCATTGGTATATTTTATTCTCACAACAATTCACGGTTTGAAAATATCTCGTGGCCATATTTTAAGAATACTTCGGTTTATAGTCAGGATATGGGTTTCCGGAAACTCCTGCGAGTCTAGCATCAGAGAAAAGATCGGTGAAAGGCTGTGATTTGTGTCAGGGAGTTTTAGTGCTTATTCTAATAACGCAATTTGTTGAAATGCTCATTTCAGTTGGGGGTTATGATTCCCCAGTTTCAAATAAACGCAAAATATGATTCTCCACTCACCCACCACCGCCACCACATGACATTTCGCATTTTCTTATAGAAAATATACTATTATTTTTCGGCCAATCATACATGTTTTTTACTATTGCTCCACCCAAGCTGTCGTATTACCCTGCACCACTATCTACATTTTATTATGTCAACTTCTTTCTTTCTTTCTTTCTTTCTTTCTAATTTTTGAAAATCGAAAAATTCCATCATTTAAACTAATTTGACGAAGAAAGATAATGATTTTCAAAACTTGAAAAATTCTATCATTCGAACTCATTATTTCAAGTTTTTCTTGACGCTTCTTTCTTTTTTTGTAATTTTTTAAAATCGAAAAATTCCATCGTTCACACACATTTGACGAAGAAACACTTATTCCAAGTTTTTCTGATAACTCCCATTTTTCCTTCGTTCTTTCTTTCTTTCTTTCTTTCTTTCTAATTTGCGAAAAATGGAAAATTCTATCATTTAAGTCCATTTGGCGAAAGAAACAATTAAAAAAATGTTCTTGTCCTGTCTTTCATTCATTTATTCTTTCTTTCTTTCATTTTAATTTTCAGAAATTTTCATTCTATCTTATGTAGCGAAAAAATAATTTATTCAAGGTTTTTCTAGACACTTCTTTCCTTCTTTTTTCTGATTTTTTAAAATAGGAAAACTTATTTAGTTAAAAACTTATTTAGTTAAAAAAAACAATATTTTGTACTTTTTCTTGACACTTGTTTTTTCTTTCTTTCCTTCTTTCCAATTTTTAAAAATCGAAACATTTTATTGTTCCAAATCATTTGGCGAAAAATCATTTCTGTTAAGTTTTTCTTGTCACTTCTTTCTTTCTTTGTAACTTTCGAAAATAGAAAAATTTCATCATTCAAACTCATTTGTCGAAGAAAACACTTATTCCAAGTTTTATTTTTATACTTGTTTCTTTCTTTCGTTCTTTTTTCCTTCTTTTTTTTATAACTTTTGAAAATGGAAAAATCCTTCATTCAAAATTATTTGCCGAAGAAAACATTTATTCCAAGTTAATCTTGTCACTTTCTTTTTTTTTCTTTCTTTACATTTTTTGAAAATCAAAAAATTCCATCATTCAAAATCATTTGGTGAAAAAAACGCTCCTTCCAAGTTTTTCTTTCTTTCTTACATTGTGATTTTCGAAAATTGAAAAGTTCTACCATTTAAATTCATTTGGCGAAAAAACACTTATTCCAAGTTTATCTTGACAATTGTTTGCTTGCTTGTTTGCTTGTTTGTTCGTTTGTTTGTTTGTTTCTTTCTTTGTAATTTTTGAAAATGGAAAAATTCCATCATTCAAACTCATTTGGTAAAAAAACGCTCATTACAAGTTTTCTTGACGCTTCTTTCTTTCTTTCTTTGTAATTTTCGAAAATCGAAAAATTCATCATTCACATACATTTGGCGAAGAAAACACTTATTCCAAGTTTTTGTTAACGCTTCTTTCTTTCTTTCTTTCTTTCTTTCTTTCTTTCCAATGTTTGAATATCAAAAAAATTCTATCATTCAAATTTATTTGGCGAAGAAAACACTTATTTTTATTTAAGTTTTCCTTTCTTTTTTTCATTCTTTCTTTGTAATTTTTGAAAATGAAAAAGTTCTTTTTCAAACTCATTTGTCGAAGAAAACACTTATTCCAAGTACTTTTTTTACTCTTGTGATTTATTTGTTTTGTACAATGTATCGAACTAAAATGAGAAGACTAGTGCAGCACCAAGGCTACAATACATCACACTCGCGAATGACCTCAACCTGCAGAAAAATATAAACTGACTGCGTGAGAGACAAATACGAAGAACAAATGTGAAACAGAAACTCGAAATGGGCTACACTTAAGGAAGCGTTAGTGACATCAACAAAAAACGCTGTCTCAAAGAGATTCAGACGAAGAGGGAAAAATGAGTAGATGATTGAAACGATTTTGTTTATGATTCAAAGAAGACAGAAAACTACGCCAAGACATGCAACGGAATACAAGAAACTACACAAGGAAATAAGAACCAAGTGAAGACAGGCTAAAGAGGAATGGCTCAGCAAAAAATTTGCCGAAGTAGCGAGATTGAGCAAGACTAATAAAGGAGAAATGCATAAAGAAATAAGACAACTGACCAGATAAAAAACATGCTCCTCAACAGAACGTATAAATTCCAAGGATGGAACAATGTTATTAGAGAAAGATGAAATACTCCAACGATGGGAAGAAAATATAAAAGATCTCTTCCACGACAGGAGAGAGCCTTCGACAAAAAACAGAGATGCTGATGGACAGGAAATATTAAAATCCGAAGTGGAACTTGGAGTAGCCAAACTGAACAGAAACAGAGCAGCTGGATCAGATGGCATTGTAATAGAGTTGCTGACAGCCTTAGACGATTTCGGCATAGAGAAAATTACAGAAATAAAACATGAAATCTACAACAGTGGTGTAATACCAGACGACTTAAGCAGATCAATTTTCATAGCTCTGCCTAAAGAGCCAGGCAAACGAATGCGAACTCCACCGAACAATCAGTTTAATGAGCCACCTAACAAAACTCATCATCTGAATCCTCATGGATAGAGCGCAAAGCAGAATTAGACCATAGATAGAACATGAACGGTGCGGTTTCGTCAAGGACACTGGAACAAGGAACGCGATTAGAATGCTACCAGAAAGGGCAACACAAATGAAAAAGGACGTGTACTTATGTTTTATAGATTATACGAAGGCATTCGACAAAGTACGCCATTAAGAATTGATAGAAATGCTTAGCAACCTCGACATATTTGGGAATGACATTAGAGCAATTAAGAACCTTTACTGGCGGCAAACTGCTTGCATACTGACAGAAAACGAATTCAGCAGATATACAAAGATAGAAAGAGGCGTAATACAAGGATGTGTCTTTTCATCGAATCTATTCAACTTGTACAGCGAGACTATTCTGAGGACCCTAAATGTCATGCCAGGATTCGCCATCGGCGGCCAAATCTGAATAACATAAGATACGCAAAGGACACACTGCTGATAACAGACACGGAAAGGAAACTACAACTATAAGGAAGGTAACTGAAGAAAGTCGAAAAAAGGACTACAAATAAAGTACAAGAAAACCGAATGCATAGTCATTAGCAAACATAGGAGACCAACATGCCAATTACAGGTGGGGGATACTAAAATCAAGCAGATACAAAAATTTAAATACCTGGGAAGTGTTCTAACAGAAGATGGAACGTGCGACACTGAGATCCGAAGGCAAATTGGCATGGCGAAGGACGCATTCCAGAAGGTGAGTAGAGTATAAAGAAACAGGAAACTTTCGCTAGAAACAAAGAAGAAAGTACTGGATTGCTATGTGATGTCTATTTCTCAGTATAGCAGTGAATTCTGGACAAGTTCATCAAAGATGAAAAAAAAAAACTTGAAGCAACTGAAATGTGGTTCTGCAGAAAGATGCTGCGGATATCATGGATCGAGTATGTGAGCAATGATGAGGTTTTTGAAAGGATGGAAACGAAAAGGAAATTAATCCTGAGCATCAGCTAAAGTTCCTGGGATGTGTAATGAGGAAGAAGGGCTTGGAGAATCAGATACTCACAGGTCAGATAGAGGGAAACAGAGATAGAGAAAAAGCAGCGGGTAACATACTTGACAGGCCTGAGCAAGTAGATGTCAGATCGGGGTTTGGATGGGGTAACAGGAGAAAGCGTGCGAAGAGCCATTAGGGATAGGAAAACATTGAGGGATATGATCGCCTACGACCTGAAGGAACATGGCACACAGAAGAAGAAATGTCTAATCATTGAAAAACTCTGCCGTTTTATTTTTAATAGGATTCCTTGGAACAAACGATTAAATACAAGTAAACCTGGGAATAAATTTAGATAAATAAAATAACGAAATATCAATTAATAACTACAAAGATTTTTACTGTTTATCAATTCGCAATGGTTGACTCCTTCGAATTTCTCTTTCCTTACTTTATAAATTTATATCCTTATTAAGTTAGTACTCAATTAAAAGGCCGAAATCTTTCAGCCACGTTTTCGTTTTAAATCTTCTCTCTCTTTCTCTCTCTCTCTCTCTCTCTAAATGTTATCCAATCAAGATTGAGTATTTATTTTCGGTCGTGCATATACTTCGACATCGGAATATATCCTATCTCTTAATCGAGCCGTCGGTTCAAATTTTCTTATTTATCTGCAAAAAAATTATCTGAACAAATTTCTCAAGTAAAAGAAACATATCAGGGCCGTTTTATACGCTTGCCTGAGTTTGCTTGAGTTGTTTGGCCGTGTGCAATTCGGCTCGAGGTTCGAACACAAGCGACGCAAACCAAAGCTCGGAGCTCTTACGCATATGCGTCAGAATATTTCTGGAGGAGAAACAAATCCAACATTGCGTTTGTTTTGTGAGCAAAGTTAGTCGCTGCCAATGCCTCTACTTTTTATTTCTTCGGACAAGTAGAGAAATGTCACCGTCAGGATTACTGAACTAACCCATATACCATCCCAAAATATCCCATTTTCGAGCCCCATGGGTTGCTTTTTAGGTGTCATTTTCTAAGACAAGATCAGAATGCTGAAGACATGCGATTGACTGAGGTGGAATTGAGATAAAGGCGATAATAAAAGTCAGTGGCTCGATCCAGGGAATTGGATTGAAAGTAAAATGAAAGAAAAGGAAGAATAAAGAAAGACTAAATAGCAAATTAATAGAAAGAAATACGGAAAAAACGGGTAAATATAAAGAGAAAGAATAAGATTGTGAAAAAAAAAGGAATTTGTTTATGCAAAAAAAATAAAATAAAAACTGAAAAGAGAAAGAAAGAAGAATGTGAGTGAAAAAAGAAAAAAAAAAGAAATGAAAGAACGAAAGACAGAAATTGAAAGAAAAATAGGAAGAAAGTAAGAGCAGAGTTTAAGAAAAGACCTGGTCATTGTCGGAAGAAAAAGTAAATTCGATGAAAAACAATGATAAAAAGGGGAACTTGAGAAAGTGAAGGAGAAAAACAAATTAAAGAATGAGGGGGAAATGAAGAAAAAAAAGAAAAACAACAAAGGAAAGGAAGAAGGACTAAAAGTTGATTTACAGTAAAAGAAAAAATAGTAAAAAAGGAAAAATTAAAAAAAAGAGGATGAGAAAAGAAAAGGGCGGATCTGAAGAAGTGGGGTGAGAAGGAAGCCAAAATGGGGTGGAAGAGAAGGAGGAAATAGTAACACCCCCCCCCGCCAAAAAGAAAAGAAAAAATAAGAAAGTGAAAAAGAAAAAGAATTTCAATGAAGAAGTGGAGAGAAATGAAAGAGAAAAAGTAAGTGCAAAGTAATAAATGAAAGAGAAATCCTCAAAACAAAGGAAATAAACACGATGAAAAAATATAAAACGAACTTGATTTGTAAACGAGTGGTTTTTACTACTGGCTCCAATGATATGAAAAAGCCGTCATTTTAAGTGGTAATTTTCAGTGCAGATAGGACCCTAACAGCCCCTGATAGGATGAGCGCAACACAATCTTTCTAATTTCATTTAATCTATTCTATATTTATCTTTATTAGAACAAAATATTTGATTTCAGAGGAGTAACACTTCGTTTAGTTTCTCTTCTTCATTTTTTCGCCTTCATCGCGAGATTCATTTACGGCTCAGCCTAAAAAAAACTATTGGACGCAATGTTATGGACTTAAACAAGAAGATATAGGGAAAATGTGTCAATGGGGCGAATAGAGAGACATTAAATTTACTTCACCAGTGAAGAGATTAACAATTTAAAAAAAAATTAAATTGTAGTTATTTAGCAAGCGTCGTTTAGATAAGCACAAAGCCAAATGAGAAAATAAAAGGAAGATTAAATTACACGAGTTTTCAAGTGTAGAACACATGGGCATGTTAGAAAAATATTAATAACCAAAATAGAATATACTTGGGGTTGAAAACTAGTTACTGGCATCAATGTGATATATGACTTCTTTCAGCAACCAAGTTGGTGTGTGTGTGTGTGTGTGTGTGTGTGTGTGTGTGTGTGTGTGTGTGTGTGTGTGTGTCGAACAGAAACACCAATAAGAAGAGAGTACAGATGAAGAGTAATCAGGAAAAAGGTTGACATAGCGAATGACATTGCATTTAAGTTTTTGAAGATTAAAGTTTACTGGAAAGCATTAAGCAGAAGAAAAGTTCGACAAGTGAGAAGGACAAGAAAAGAATGATTTAGTATATAAATCAACCCAACGGTTGCATATAATCAACCCAACTGTATAACAATGAGAACTCGTTGCCAGGCTAAAACTACGTTAATATTCATAAAGTCGAAATACCATAACGATGAGATCATTCGGGAAAATTATCATGAAAGTAATTACAGTAAAGAGGGAAGAAACGTTAAGGCGGGTAGGGGGTAAGAAAGTAAATGGCTATAGATGAAAAAGAAAATGCCAGTTGGTAAATATGCATCTCTTTCAGCAGCCATGCTGGTTTGTATAGTTGAATAAAAAACGTTCGGAATGATATTAAGTCGTTTAATGATATAAAAGGTAAATGAAAATCACAACCCATGCCGTCAGCTGATAAACTTGCAACAAGAACACATACTTTTTTAACACTTAAATAAAAATGTTTTACATTTACTATCAAACTTATTATATTAAAAATGAATCTAATATTCCCCGTCAGCATTATTTTTCTGTCTATTTTAGAAATTTTTATATGAAGAATTTTTAGGAATTTATAGTTTTTTACCAAATTTAAAAGCTAAACAAAATTAATTACAGGAGTAAGTCTATCTATCTATCTATCTATCTATCTATCTATCTATCTATCTATCTATCTATCTATCTATCTATCTATCTTTAGTGTATCGGGGCAGCAAATAATTTTCTAACATATACTGTTAAATATAAGAGACAATGAATGTCTATTATGTTTAATCATGAGCCGTTCTAAACGTCGTATTTTAGCTTGAATTTCAGTTGAAAATAAAGACAAAAATTCTCCAACATTTGGATAATTTTTTATCCAAATTTTTTTACAAAATAAAATCGTCGGTGATGGTGGATGTTATTGTGTTACCGTCTTGGTGACCTCTCTGAAGATGGCTCATGTAAGCCAAAAGCTTAGAACCAAATTATCCAAATTATTAATATATTAAGTGTCCATAATGGTATTCGTGTCACTACACGTGTTTCGAGTCCAAAGTTGATTCTCTTTATAAACATGTGACTTTACATATCAAAATCTGTTTGGCTTTATTGCAGCCTAAAATACAGTGTATATATAGATAAGTAATCGATGAGCAGGTCAGGAAGTTCATATGCGTGTTTGTTGTATTTTTTTCATACTCGCTCATTAAATCTCTTCCGTTTTGGGAATCATTCATCTTTCGTTGACTAGAATTTTTTTTAACTGACTTACGAAGTCGGATTTCGTCTTAAAAATTGTTTTCAGCGATTTTGTTTCAGTTCTATGGGTCATCTAGTTCTTTTTGTTGTTTTTGGAACACTAAGTTTTGCAACGGTTTGCGAAATATTTTTTTTTCGTGCGTTTGAATTTAATGCGTCTGTGTGTGTCTTAGGTTTTTCATGCTGTTTTGTTGAGTGAAGGATTGTATTTGTTTAATAAATATTTCTTCCTGCATCATGAGCATGTCATAATCTGCATTTTGGTAGATAGGCATTACTTTGAATTTACCTCCAGTGCATTCGTGTAAGTCTTGGGAAACGTACAATTTCATGTTATTGGCTAGTTGAATGTTACTTCTGTGCAGGGCTACTTTTTTATTCAGGCCCTGTGTCACCCCCCACATATATTTTTGTGCAGTCATCGCATTTTAGAGCTTAAGTTAGTTTTTAGAGTTGCCGCTCAGATTTGTTTTTATTTCGAATGTAGATCTGTTTTTGAACCTGAAATGTTTTCCCTCTTATTATGTTGCATACCCCCATCTCTTTTCTTTTGCATTCGTGATCCCCCTGTGTTGTGTGTTGCTCGAATTTTGAGGAGGTCAGTGGGATTTTAATTTTTTTTGCTTTTAATTATTTTAGATGTTTTTAAGATTTATCTTATTTTATCATTTTTGTCGAGTAATTCTGTTTCTTTTTATCTTTGTAAATAATTCTGGGTTGCTTTTGTTGTGTGTGGAGACATATGCTAGAATATATTCTTCTTTTACATGTTGTTTTTTATTTTTTTGATTCCGGAGAGATTTTAATGGTATTTTTTTTTTAATCATTTCACCCTAAGCAAGACATTCCACTGCCACTATTGCGCATGGGGCTACATAGGGGAAGGTAAAGAGAAAGAGTGGTTAGATATAGGAAATGTCAAAAGAAGGGTGATAGATGGGTAAAGATACGGATGCTGGGGGTTGGGTAGATGGGAAGAGTGTTTGAAAGAATGAATGCGAGTTAGTGTGTTAGGAGGTGTCTTTTGACCTTACGTTTAAACTCCTGGAGATTGTAGCCGTCGGGGAAGCAATCATGTGGAAGGGAATTCCACAATCGGGAAGCGCGAGAAAAGAAACTGTTGGAGTAGAAATTGCGGTTGCATTTTATTGGTTTCACTGTAAAAGGGTGGGATCTAGTTGCTAATCTAGTATCTCGTGCAAATTCGTACCTAGTGGGCACCATTGATTTAAGTTAATCGGAGCAGAATCCGTGAAAGTATTTATAGAAGAGACACAGAGAAGCCACGTCTCGCCGGTGAGAGAGAGGCTGCAGGTGGTCTGCCAGGTCGGTATCGATCACATTACGTTTCTTACCCCAGTTCACTACGGATTGGAGGTCCTTTTCAAGCTCGGCTGCAAGGTTAGTTTTGTCGCCCACACCAGATTTTTGATCGAGGCGAAAGTAAACTGTGGTGTCATCGGCGTACATACCTACTTTGGACCTTATGGTATCAGGGAAATCAATACTGTAGATCAGAAAGAGCGTAGAACCTAGGATAGGGCCTTGAGGGACACCCACGTTCGTATGGTAGTTCTGGGAGGCATGTCCGTTTAATACCACCTTCAATGTGCGGTTAGAGAGGAAAGACTGGATTTGTTCAAACAAATGTCCAGTTATACCATCGCCCCGCAGTTTGCATAGAAGGCCAGCATGCCAAACTCTGTCGAACGCTTTCGAGATATCCATTGCAACGGTTCGGGCTTCGCCATTCTTGTCGAGTGCCTGGTATATATACTCGGTGATGGTCGTTAGCATAACAGCAGTAGACCTGGTGAAGCGGAAACCATACTACTTGTACGAGAGGAGCCTGTGTGCTGTGAGATGGTGAACCACCTCGGCGTTGATAATGGCTTCGAACACTTTGCCAAAGATCGGAAGAATTTCTTCTGTCAAATGGAAACCCTTGTTTATTAGTGGAGTGGGGTATCATAATATTTGTAGTGTGTTTCGTAGACTCTCTAGGCGTATTTTACGAGGGGTTTCATCAGCTATTAATGTGCAAATTCGTCGTGTTAGGGAGTAGAGGATGGATTTCAGAAAGCTTTTAGGGTGGTGCTCTTGAAATCGTGATATTGCTGGGTGTCTGTGGGCTTCTTTAGACTGTGGGTCTGTGGATGTCTTTCGACTCGAAACATGTGTAGTGACACAAATTCCATTACGGACACTTAATAGATTATACAAAAAAGCAAATAATAATAATAATAATGATAATAATAATAGTAATAACCTACATAGAAACAACAAAGAACTGGATGATACAATTAGTCAAACAATATGCAAACAGAAAGAAAATATTCAATAATGATAGAAGGCAGCAAATACAAACAAGATTTGCATTTAGTAGATTTTGTAGAAAAAAAAACAAAAAAAAACAGAAGCCAAGAACCAACTACTGCGGCAAATATATATATATATATATATATATATATATATATATATTTATATATATATGAAAAATAAAGCCCAGGATAAAGCTCTTGAACAGATGAAACAACGCTGGCAAGACAAACCTATGCATGGCCAATATCCAGAACGTGCTAATAAATCTAATGTTGATAAAGTTAATACTCATCGATGGTTACGTGCATCTGGATTAAAGTCTGAGACTGAAGGCTTTATTCTTGCAGCGCAAGACCAAAGTCTTTTCACCAGGAACTTTCAGGCAAATATCATACATAATAATGTGGATCCAAAATGCGGGTTTTGTGATAAATACCAAGAAACAATAGACCATCTAAACTCAGGATGTTCTGTACTTGTCCCAAATGTATATAGAAATCGTCACGATAGAGTGGGGCAATATTTACATTGGACAATGTGCAAACACTATGGAAAATATGTAAACAAACACTTGTATGAACATCACCCAGCACCAGTTACAGAAATAGAAGATATCACCATTCTATGGGATTACACATCTACACAGACAGAAAAATTGAAGCAAATAGGCCAGATATTATTGTTAAAAACCAGAAAGAAAAAACTTGCCTCTTAATTGATATGGCTTGTCCAGCAGATTGTAACATAGCAACCAGTCGAAAAACTGTCAAAATATAAAGACCTGGAAATTGAAATAGAAAGAAAAATGTGGAAATTGAAAACAAGAATTGTGCCAGTGTTAGTAGGTGCACTTGGAATGATAAAAAATGGAACAAAACAACACATTGAAAGAATCTCTGGAATCCCCAGCTTAAGAGATATACAAAAAATTGTCTTGTTAAGAACAGCCCACACACTAAGGAGAACTTTGTCTATGTAACTCTAGGGATGATGGGGAAGATATAAAAATATGAAATGGAGCCATAACAACACGCCAGGACCTGTCTTAGGTCTTCCCGCACACTTGGTAGGTAGTGCGAATATAGCAGAAATCAAAATATGATGAAAAATGACACAATAATAATAACAATAATAATAATAAAAATAATGATAATAATAACTGAATCTACGCCTTAAATAAAACTTTCACGGCTTCTCGCAGATTTTTCTTCTATACCAATTTCTCTTGTTGGACCAACCATTATTTCTGTATATATATATATATATATCTGTAAATAGATAATATTATTTACATCGAGCTCTTCAACTGCATTATTTTTAATATTAATAAAATTCATACTTTTTGGGATTTTATCTATATGCTCTTCCTTTTTTTGAGATTTAATATATATATATATATATATAGCACTCTGGAAGAATTGACACTTTAAAAAACAGTAGTTACTCTGGCATGTACGCATCGCTCATTCAGTAATGGATTAGAGAACTCTGGCTATTGGGCGGGTATAATGACAATATACACCCTAAAAAGTCTGCCTTCTTCTACCGAACGCCCATAGCCAAGAGGTAGACTTGCTGACTGACGCCAATTCGGTCTGGTTTCAATTTTTTTTTTTAATCATCTCACCCCAAGCAAAGCATTCCACTGCCACTATTGCGCATGGAGCTACATAGGGGAAGTTAAAGAGAAGGAGTGGTTAGACATAGGGAATGTCAGGAGGAATGTGAGCAGGTTAGTGTATTAGGAGGTGTCTATTGACTTTACATTTAAACTCCTGGAGATTGTATCCGCGGGGGAAGCAATCGTGTGGAAGAGAATTCCATAGTCGGTAAGTGCGAGGAAAGAAACTGTTGGAGTAGAAATTGCGGTTGCATTTTATCGGTTTCACTGTAAAAGGGTGGGATCTAGTTGCTAATCTAGTATCTCGTGCAAATTCGTATTTAGGGGGCACCAGTGATCTAAGTTCATCGGAGCAGAAGCAGTGAAAGTATTTATAGAAGAGACACAGGGAAGCCACGTCGCGCCGGTGGGAGAGAGAATGCAGGCGGTCTGCCAAGTCGGTATCTATCACATTACAGACCCGCCTCTGAACCTTACCGAGAAGCCCGAGGAGAATAGCAGGGTCACCCGACCAGATATTCAATGCACAGGCGGATGGTAGATTTATATATGTGCAGGATAGATATAGACGGAAAAAAACTTCCGGGCCCTACACCGACTTTCATAGCAGCGGATTTAGCAATGGATTCGATATAGTAATTCCATTTGAGGTCCGCTGAAAGTGTGAGACCAAGGAGGCGTAGTGTTTTACTCTCTGGGAGGCAAGCCTGGTCCATGCTAATGGGAGGTAGGTGAGATTGTCGATGATGGTTAATTGAGAGTAGCTTCGTTTTAGAAGCATTAAAATTTACTAGCCATTTCTTACCCCAGTCCAATATGGATTGAAGGTCTTTTTCAATCTCGGTTGCGAGGTTAGCTTTGACGCCTACACCAGATTTTTGTAGGAGGCGAGAGTAAATTGTGGTGTGATCGGCGTACAAACCTACTTGGGCTCTTATGGAATCAGGGAGATCATTAATGTATATCAGGAAGAGTGCAGGACCTAAGATGGAGCCTTGGGGGACACCTGCTTTTGTATGGTAGTTCTGGGAGGCATGTCCGTTTAATACCACCTTCATTAGAGAGGAATGACTGTATTAGTTGAAACAAATGTCCAGTTATACCATAGCTCCGCAGTTTACATAGAAGGCCAGCATGCCAAACTCTGTCGAACATATACAATGCAACGGTTCGGGCTTCGCCATTGCTGTCGAGTGCCTGGTATATGTACTAAATCTTTTAACCCAATCCTGGGTTAAAAGCAATCGGAGTCTAACCGTACTGGTGAGCTGTGATACAGCGAAACAGATCTGTCTGCGGATGACTATATATATATATATATATATATATATATATATATATTAAGGGCCTCTTTGGAGTTAAATCTTACAAAGTGAGTTTAATGCTTTTAATAACAAGAGTAAATTTAAGTAGATAAAGTCTACATCGATTAAAAAATTAAAATATTAAAAGTAAAATAAAAAAATAAAATTTTTAAATAAAAGATATTTTTATATTGCAGGGATAAGAAATCAAAGGGGCATAATTCATAATTATTAATAGTGATATATGCGAAAAAAAGAAAGAAAGAAAGAAAGAAAGAAAGAAAGAAAGAAAAAGAGTGAGGAAGAAGGAGGAGAACGCATAGAGGAATCTGTGTCAATCTGCGACCAAGAATTTAAGTAAGTATTTTTTCTAAAGCAGCATGTGGTCATTAAATCGATTTTTTTGTTAAGTAGATTAGGTTTATTTATATGGTTTAAGATGATAAGTTTTATCAGAAGACATATGTTAAATCTGTCTCCTTTTTCATCGTAAGATTTGGATAAACAACGATATTCTAGGTAAAAATTTGGTTCTTGTTATTGCTTTTTAAGTTCCAATAATAGATGGATAAAGCAGTATTTTTGCTGTATTTTCTGCTGCTTAGACAATATGTAGTTGTTAACTGTAAGCTTCAACATTTTACCATCATCATAATCATCATCATCCGAATGAATGCGAGCTCTACAAACATTACTTTTCAACATATATTGGCCATTCAATAGGTAGTTCTTATTTTTTTCAGTAGTTGCAACTATTTCTTGAAGGGTCATTATTATTATTAATTGAGTAACTGATATTATTCAGGTAGACCACGTATTTATTTGATATCACTTTATTATGTTGCGAAATATATTTATCTATTATTACCTTGAATATCGTCACTAAATCCAAATCTTACAATGGAAAAAAAGGCAGGTGTAACTCATACCTTTTAGAAAGCCTTGTCATGATAAACCATATATATAACCCTAATCTACTTAAAAAAGCGATTTAATAACCACATGCTTATTAAATTCTAAGATTCCTCTACACGTTTGTCTCTTTCTTTCTTACTCCTTTAATATTTTTAGTTCAAAAATTTTAATTTTATAATTTTACTTTTAAAATTTTAATTTAAATTTTTATCTCAATATAGACTTTATCTCTTTCAATTTTACTCTTATTAAAAAGCATTAACTAATCTTTATAAGATTTAACTCACATGAACATCGAGGGATATATATATGTTTCGTTAAAAACGACTGACAAGGAAGATTTTATTAATTTTTTAATTAATTTTTCCAGCATTCTTACATGTTTCCTTTTTGTTGGAGATAAGGAGTGTCAAAATGCTCCATAATTTTCGACTTACCAAGCGCTTTCAGCTTCTTCACAGGACATTTTCAAGGACATATTTTTCATGTATATTCTCATGTTTGACTAATATAATTTTTCATTTCAGTGTTTTTTTTTCGTTTTTTGAAAAGAAGAGTTCTTTAAAATTGTCACGTGATACAACTCTCCTTTTCAAAAAACAACAACAACAACAATAACAACAAAAAACAAAAAAAAACACTAAAACAAAAAATTGCATTACAGTCAAACATGAGAACATAACAACACCGGAAAAATAATATCCTTGAAAATGGCCTGTGAAGAGGCTGAAAGCGCTTGGAAAGTCAAAAATTATGGAACTTTTTTTTACATTCCCTATCTCCAGCAAAAAGGAAACTTGTAAGAATACTGGAAAAATAAAATAAAAAATTAATAAAATCATCCTTGTCTGTTGTTTTTAACTAAACATGTTTAAATGAAAGATTGCTGCCCAAATATACATTAGTATATATATATATATATATATATATATAAAAAAGAGACAATGAATGTCTATTCTGTTTAATCATAAGCCATTCTAAATATCGTATTTGGCTGTAATTTCAGGTGAAAATAAAAACAAAATTTCTCCAACATTTGGATAATTTTTTATTAAGTTGGTTCTAAGTTTTCGGCTCACATGAGCCATCTTCGTCCTTGTAACCTCTCTGAAGATAGCTCATGTGAGCCGAAAGCTTAGAACCAACTTAATAAAAAGTTATCTAAATGTTGGAGAATTTTTGTCTTTATTTTCACCTGAAATTAAAGCCAAAATACGATGTTTAGCACGGTTCATGATTAAACATAATAGACATTAATTGTCTCTTATATTTAACAGTATATGTTTAGAAAATTATCTGCTGCCTCTATACACTAAATATATATATATATATATATATATATATATATATATATATATATATATATATATATATATATATATATATATATATATATATATATATGTATATATATATAATTCGTGTGCGTTTTGGTATATTTATGTTTACATGTGTACATATTCTTCTGTGCGCATTTATTTGTGCGTGCATAATCCTACGTATGAGGAAATCTGGCTCAACTTAGTCGGGTGTCTATATATAAATGTCAAAGTGTCTGAAAGTGTGTGTTATTGTGTGTGCGTGTATATATATAATGTATGTGTGTGCATGTATGTGTGTCTTTTTGTGTGTCTGTGCCTCTGTGTAAATCATTCATTTAGCAGATTTAGCTGCGGAGGTTCGACAATTGTCAGCAGTTTAATTTTTTTGCCAAAAACAGATAAAAACTTGCCCCTTCGGCGGGTCACTCTCCTCTGTCCCTCTGCGCCACAGGAAACGATGCGCGATCTTCGCAGAGAAATGACATTGACGAAGAATAAAAAAATAAGAACAAAATGGAGTAAAAAAAAGTGCCGACGGCAGAATTTCGAATCAGAGAAAAAATCAAAATCACTCAAAAAAACGTCGGCCCTGCGGGTGAAGAACGGGTGGGTCGGGGTCTGTAGCATAAATCTGGTCAGGTGATGATACATATCTGAGAAAGATATTGAGAGGGTGTGGAAGGAAAAATCGGAACAAAGCTACGAAATGTTTTAAAAATCAAACAAAACTACGAGATTTAGTAGATGGAGATCAATAAACGATTGCTGAATCTTTTTATAATAATAATAATAATAATAATAATAATAATAATAATAATAATAATAATCTTTACTAGTTCTCATGATAGGAATGATATCTAGCTATTAAGAAAATGCAATCAAGGTTCCCGATACACCAAATCGCAAGAAAAGGTCAACACTTCCTTTTGTGAAGCACAAAAAGCAACTGGAAACTTTTATAAAAATGGCAAGAATTTTGCAGCAGAGAAAATGGTTTTGAGAAATAAGAAATATTTTGAAATGAACGAGAAGAAAAGAGAAATATAAACTGAACGACTCGAACAGGGAACCATCGAAATTAAGAAGGCTACAAATACCGAGTTGAGATGACGGACAAGTCAGCAAAGAATACCAGAAAAGGACAACGGAAATATTACAGACAAATCTCTACGATAAAAAATTATGATTACATTTAGCAATTTCAACAATAAAATGATGCGACCTAACTTCCAATTTAGTACTGCACTGAAATTTGTGAGGTTGATTTACCAAAGAGGAAAGCTCATCAGAACAATTACCGTGAAAGTATTTATAAAAAAGGCAGAAGGAAGCCACAATGCTGCGGCGGGAAACTGATCAAATTCAAGATGCCTGCTCATAACATAGTAGATTTTTCATTGAATTTCGCCAAGAATATTCTAGATACACAGCAGAACAGACGTGGCATCAAGATTCAATGCACGATCGAATGGTAAATTTATAAAAGTGTAAGATAGATTATTGCGGGAAAATATTTCTAAATGGATCAAAATTTTCTCCCTGCTACACTTTCCATCGACTAAAACTATCAGTTTAAAAGTGAATAACGAAGACGAATAAAATGGTGTCGATGGCCGAGTCAAACTTCTGGGGGAAATCAAAGACATGATATTTATAAGAAGGACACAGTGAATCAACTTTCCTAGCAATGAATTCAATATAGTCGCTCCACTTCATGTTAGTGGAAAGCATTAGACTGAGAAGGCGCAAAAAATTACTCTCCTGAGAGATTAGTATCAGCCATAATTTAAAATTGTGATACACGCATGGGCGATCATGTCTCGAAAGAGACATGACTGACTGGGCAGAAGATTATCCCGCACTAGGTTGCCATTACTTTCTGTGGTAGACTGGTTGCCAGCCAAGGCTATAGAACCCAATCTATCCTGTAATTTAACACATAACTGGAGTGAAGAGACGGATTAAGACCTTTCCCAAGGATATTTGTGCGTAAGTGAATGCAAGGATTTCAACTGGAATTCGAACTCGGCTCCCCGATTTCTCGTTCCGATCCACTGCACCACAACGCACATCCTTTTCCTTACAAGCTAATTAAAAAAAGAGCATTGAATCAAATAGCACAAATTTTCAGTAATATGCATAATACTGAATTTAAGGATTTATTTTATTTTCCTATTTATAATCAGCCATTTTAGAAATTATTGAATTACCCAATCCTGGTCAGATGATTGGATTCGGTTGAGCTGTGCAAAATGGCAGTGGATTTTGCTAGAGTAACACACACACACACACACACACACACACACACACACACACACACACACACACACACACACAATAAAAGAACAATAGAAATAGAACAGATAATTACCTCGATCTTGGCAGGGAGCTAAGGAAGGTAACAGTCATGCTAGTGGTTAACAAAATATTAGATAACAAAAACACTGGAGGGATACTGGAAGAATTAGAAGCTACGGAAAGAATTGGAACCACCCAGAGAGTAGCATAATTGGAAAAATTCAGGATACTGATGAGAGTGTTCAGTATTGAGGAGACTAGACGCCACTTGATCGACAGTCTCGAATACTGAGTATTCTGAAATTTTATTTTGTGGTAAGTTGGTTTTATTTGATCAGTAATTAAATTACCCAGTTACTACTGGCGTAATATATATATATATATATATATATATATATATATATATATATATATATTGATGAATATAGGCAATAAAAGTTCATTTAAACAAGTTTCTTTTAAGAGCACACGTTAGTAGGTTTACCATATTTTTCTTTTAGTCAGGTTTCACCGACGTGTAAATGAAATTTTATTTAAAGTGTGTGTGGTGGTAGCAACTAGCACTTAGAAAGTACCAAAGATGGAAACAACAATACGATCAATTTCGTTTGTCAGATGCCCAAAATCTACAAAGATTAAATGGCTACAGAAGTATAATCTACGCAAATTACGAGGGTCATTCAATAAATAAGGTGAATTTTTCGGTATAAGGACATCTACGAGGGTCATTCAATATATAAGGTGAATTTTTCGGTATAAGGACATCTAATACAGATAGAAGCTTACTTTTTTAAATTTTTCAACGTAGTCTCCCAGCAGTGTCACACACGTTTCCCATCTGTGCACAAGCTTCCGTGTTCCCTCAGCTTAATAAACTTTGGGCTGATGTCTCAGCCAATCACTCACAGCATTTTTGACTTCATCGTCACTTTCAAACTTCGTGCCTCTCGTGAACGCTTTCAAGGGATCAAACAGGTGAAAGTCTGAAGGGGAAAGTTCTGGGCTGTAAGGGGGATGAGGGAGCAGTTCCCAGCCAAGCTAGTTGATGGTCTGCACCTTTTGGGCTGCTGTGTAGGCAAGGTCATCATGGACAGTTTTGTGTGCTGTCCCAACAGATAGGCTGAAAGTCCTTGCAATGTCATCCACTGTCACCCTTCTGTCAGACTGAATGAGGTCATTGACTGATTCAATCACCTCAGGAGACCTCACTTCTGTAGACCTCCTAGGCCTGTCTTCATCCCCAACACTGCTCCGTTCTTCTTTAAACAACTTAGCCCACTTGTAGATATTTTTTGGCTGAAACATGTATCACCATACATAGCTGACATTCTCTTATGAATTTCAACTGGTTTGCACTTTTCGGTAACCAAAAATTTGATAACTGACCTCTGGTCAATCCTGGAGCATGCTTCTTGGTCGGACATCTTTGTTAATCTCCAAAACTTTCAAATTTTTTTTTCAATCAAAAAAAAAAAAGAAAAATTAAATCTTTTTGAAAAAGATGTAAAGGAAAAATTAAAAAGAGTATGTTTCTATCTGTATTAGAACTCCTTATACCGAAAGATTCAGCTTATTTATTGAATGACCCTCGTATATATGGATTAATTCGATTTTAAAGGCTTATCAACAATTTACAGGTTATTTCAAACCAGAAAATATTTTTAGAGTGTAAGAATGTTTAATTTGGGGATAATAATGATTTAGTGATACAAGTAATACTAATTAACTTATAACTGGGAGAGAAAAGGTGCATTCATACTTTTCGCAGAGATATTTGCACGTAAGTGAATATAATAAAACTAACAGAAACCAGAACTCGGCATTTCGATTAACAATTCCGAGCCATTGTTCATTAAATTAACCGCATCCATAAGCTTACAGCACCTGGTATACCCATGCGATTACCCATCTATCTATTGATTCGTCTCAATGTTGTTTAACATCCGTGATCGTACGAGGACCGGTGTTTTGACGTAATATGGCCGTATGCACACATACTATACCCGAATCACTGGCAATAAAAAATGATTGCTTATCTATGACAACAATGTAAAAATTACGAACTAAGTTGTCACTAATGACATGATATTAAAATCTAATCTCTATACAAGAATATGAACCAAATTATCTATAAATACACTAGTTCTATTATAGAATTTATATGTTAAATTAAATAAAAGCTTATATAAGGTATATAACTACAACTCTTTTTTGTAGACTCCTGTGTCATAATTCCGCTTAAAGTGCTAGACGAAAAACAACTATAAAATCACAATAATATAAGAGAGTTTCTTGTGAATAATGTGATAATACTCAACAAAACAAGCAGCTTAGTTTAGTACCAGCAAAGATGAAGAAGTGGGTGATTGTGTCGTGCCAATAATTCAGATACAGATAATCTGCCTACTTAAAAAGAAACAACAACAACAACAACAACAAACAAACAAAAAACAAAGATTCACGATCCTAACTTTTAATCCGGCTGGAAAAGAAATACAGACGAGCGTGCTGGAATATTGAGGAGGGTTACTGTCCCTTGATCCATTGACTTTTACGAATATAAATCACAATAATTACAATAATATTGAAGGGCCCTTGAAATTTTACTTGCAAACTGAATCAGTAATATCGAATCGAAAAACGAGAAAGCCCATAAAACAGCAAATTTGTTGTGGAGAAAAAGACGAAAATTTAAATTTCATGTTAACTGATTATAGCAAAGATAACCCAAAACGAATAGACAAGGAAGAGTAGGAACCGTGATAAGTTCGGAATTGTGCAAATGGATTCGATTCAGCCATGTAAACAAGTGGCGCTTCTGACGCCAGTATAAAATGGTAATCTATTTTAACCACAAATCAAGTTAAAATATTGATACATAATTTATGTTGGAAGTTGGAAACTAAAAGAAGTGTACTCATTGAAATAATTCTCTTGACTACAGATCGTACTGAAAAAGTCTGACATTGACAATTCCTCGTTAACAGTTATTTTTCTCTTCACAGATGGTTGACGTACAGAATGGCTTTTTTATCGCCATGATCTTCTGCAGTAACCAAGTAATCCAAGTAACCAATTTGGACTAAAAAAAACTCAAAATGAGATGTGAAGACGGTGAAGGCTGAGACATGGGAAGAAGGCAGAAGAATTAGCGAAGAAAGATTCCGTGAAGAAAAAAGAAGGATACTTGAGACGCATGATTAAAAAAGAATTTGTTTTTAGATAAGATTTTCGAAATTAATTCAGCATAAAAAATGCATAAATAAAAAATTTTAACAGAAAATTCACTTTTGATTTCCGTCAGTTATACAACAAACATAATATCTTTTCTTTTCAAATACGTAAAAAACATCAATTTGTTGTAATAACATTTTGAAAATTTTAAATTCAAAAATATTTATTTCTGTCAAAATCTTTAGAAAAAATAACGATGCTTACTGTACCTTAAAAAGCATCAAGGTATTAATGTCTCTTAATACAAGAAAAAGAATATCAATTTTGTTAAAATGTATTTACAAGTTTTATAAATACTTTAAGAGAAAAAAGATAATTTGCAGTTCTTTTCCACTCATCTTTATCAATTTAATCTTATGTTTATGTTGGGTTAAAAGGATTAAGCTGTAAGTGGCTAAATACTGTCATCAATATATCCAAACCTTACTTATTTCTTGTAAGGGAATAGCATAAGAGCAACCCTTGTGCAAATAAAAACATTTGCAAATGAGAAGATAAAGTCATTTACAATAATAAATATCAAATGTTATTTGAGAAAATTTAGAGAAAGGAACAAAGAAGACGAAAAATGCCAGTTTTTGTGGTGGGAATGAATAGTCAGAGTTGATTTAGACTAATTTTGGAGTGCTAAATCCAAATCTGGTCTCAGATTTGCTCTACATCATTACATTTTATGCTATGTTTATCAAATGTACATGCGTTTTGCACAAAATAACCCTTTTCAGCACAGTTTGAAGTTTTTTGGCTGTATATTTTCATATATAGAGTAACAAGTTTTTAATAGGTTGAATGCATTTCGTGAAATAAATGATATTTTATGCCGTATCATGTTTCATTTAATCATTTCTGACTAGCAGTATAGCCCGGAGTTGCTCGGGTGTAATGAAAGCTTTTATATACATATTATCAATTTTCTGCACTATTGTAAGAACTGCAACCTTGAAACTTCTGAATATCATTTCTTATGTCTTTATCTATGAGTGCATCAAATTTGATTAAAATCGGACCACTCCTTCTATAACCCGGTTTTTTCGATTATCGATTTTCGATATTTATCGGGGGTACCTTGACACAAAACCTAGCTAAGAACACTCGTAGGCGCTTATAGTACAACTGTGTAAATTTTCAAGAAAATTTGTTCAGCCGTTTCGGAGTCAATAAGTAACGGACATACACACAGACACACACACACAGACACACACACAGAGACAAAGTTCCATTCATAAATAAGTTTAGATTGGCTGAATAGGTAAGTCTATAATAACAAGCTCCAGTGAAACAATCCTAACAAGCAACTGATTCACAGAAAAAAATAAGCTGATCAAATAAGATGGTACAGATATATAGAATCCATTTGTGCATTCATTTTGTTGTCTATAAAATAACCAAGAGCACTCATTAGCAGATGTTTTTGTATAGACCTTGCTTGCTGGTTCTAACCAGGAAGTGAATTAGGTATCATTACTTGATACTAAGTCTACGGCTATATCGTGTTGAATACACCAGTTCTCTGTAGATATTATTTAGAAAAGATTAATTCTATCATTAATAAAAGTCAATCTAACAAGGAACACATATTCAAATATATACGCTCATATTGTTTGTTTCTACCTTTCTCGGATGAATAGCATTTCGAAATTAAAAAAGGAGAGCTGAGTTCGAATTCCAGTGAGATTTACTATATTCATTTACGCTCAAATATAGTTTGGAAAGATATGAATCCATCGCACCGGTTACATAGCAGAAACTGTATCTGGAAAAATGTTGTTAATTTTAACACGAAATAAAAAAGAATAATTCTTAGAATTTAAAATAGGTTTCACTTTAAATTAAACACACTTTATTTTGCATATTTAGAAGTCTATCATTCGTCCATGGGTCGAATATTTCTGCCACATCTGATCTGCTTCTTCTGCTATATATCTATGTTTTCTTGGCAGAATTTACAAAACCTGGCATATCGGCTTCTGTCATTTTTATGTGCCTTTTCTATATATAATTCAATGGCAGTTGTTTTGGTGAGCTTTTTTCTTTAGTAGCTCGACTTCACAAATTTAAGTGCAGTACTAAATTGGCAGTTAGGTTTCATTATTTTACTATTGAAATAGCTAAATGTAACCATAGGTACTATCCTAACAGTTTCTTCTCAGCACTACTCCCTTGTGCAATTCTCTCCCAGATTTATGCTTTCCTGTCAGCTATAAAATCTTTAAAAAATTAAAGGCAACGCCAAAGTTTATCTTCTGTTTCCTTTAATCCTGTTTTTTGTTGCTCAATCTGTTTTTTTTTAGTTCTAAGTCAACTCTTGCTTTTAATGGCTTTTGTCGCCTTGCTTGGGGTTAGATTATTAAACTAAAAAAAAGGAAAGAAAAAAGAAAATGTCGCACACATAAAAACTTTCTTGCAGACATTATCTCTTCTACAGACACTTTTTATATTTTTCACGCGTACTATCTCTCACTTGCAGACTTATATCTTACACATCTTATGAGGCATACTACCACGCATACTACACAAGGATTTTGAGAAAGTTTTTAAGTGAAAGTGCTGATCTTATGTACAATTATACCATGTGGGCATTATACATTTTAGAGGTATCACAATGTACTAAGACAAAGGATAATAGCAAAATAAGAACAAAAATAAAAAAAAAATGTTGCAAGTACTGTGTAACTCCCATGAAAATTACACGTTTACGAGATGAATGCACCGGTGACTCGAATAGTAGGAAGATTGTATAGCATCGAGATCACAAGAAGATTTTATTCTCCTCTTAACCATTATTTCCTTTTTGACATTTGTCGTTTTAACTGACAAATGACAGCCACTAATTATACACGAAGCTCGTTCACACACACACACACACACACACACACACACACACACACACACACACACACACACACACACACACACACATAAACGCATATACGCAATTTATCTTTATTTCAAGATCCCATTCATATCTGAATCTTATGTAGCTTTGAACATTTTATAATGTTTTAGCCATAAATAGATTTGCTCACAGGAAACGCAACAGTTAGCGTGATTATCTCGCAAACTGTCGTTAGTGATTTCATTCTTCATTAGATATTCGGTAAATGTAGTCATGTGTCAACGTTTGGAGGGTCATGCTAAGTGAATTAAATGATTGCTTATTTCTAACCGGCAGCGGTGCTGATTTTGACCAAAATATCACAATGTGGACTTCCGAATTCACGACCCATGCCAATTTCACACATAGGACAGGAGAAAATGAGTGGACATTTAGGAAATATATCAGCACTCTGTCCGTAAATAATCCACTTATTTAATATGAACAAATAATTATCAATCAAAAGCAACATTGACTTTGTTCTCTTTTTAGTAATACTCCTGGCACCTCTCATCCGTTTTATTTTCTGAAAAGATCACCATCGGCTGTCTCACTGCATTCCTCTTCAACTGGTCCATGGTCTAAAATCTTCCTTTCAACAGCGATTTTACCTTAGAGAGAAAGCAAAAGTCATAGGGAGCTTAAACAAACCTGAAGGATGCGATTTTTTGCACGAGACGCTACAAATGGAAAGTCGAGATTTTCAAAA
Organism: Ascarosepion bandense; assembly: GCA_037127315.1. Classification (NCBI taxonomy): domain Eukaryota; kingdom Metazoa; phylum Mollusca; class Cephalopoda; order Sepiida; family Sepiidae; genus Ascarosepion; species Ascarosepion bandense. The sequence goes on from JBBBDQ010001302.1 coordinate 3,245,890, forward strand.
TAGTTGAATGTTCTCCACTCTTTTCGATGGAACATCTTAATTCATCAACTGACACTCATCAATTTCATTTCATTACAGCTGGTGTGTCACATTTCTGGCTGTTCTGTTTGTTGGAGGCACTCTAGAAGGTGAATCACACCCAAAGAACTCTAGATAAAATTTAAAGTGTCCGTACTCAAAAGTTATCCGGCATTTCACTGATTGAATCATCATTAAAAGGCATCTTAATCATATATTTTTTTGCGGATAAATATCAACGTTTCAAGCAAAGCACGATACATATTCAGTGTGAATATGACGATCATGCAATATGCAAATTTGCTCACTGGCATCTTTACTGATGATTGAGTAACTATAGGGTTGTCTGTTAAAATGTTATATAGGTATCGGTTCACGCACGCATAGAAAGGTTAAAAGATCTCACCAAGATATTTCCAGTGGCTAAATGCTTCCTGGGCAGACATTACATAGAAAAATGATCACAAAAATCAATGATTGAGTTAATTGCTTCTTTCCTAGATAATTTCTTAAGTGTCAGATGTCCTGATTTGGATGATTGGCGTAACATAGTCTTCCTAATGTTCATTTGATGTTTTACTTGCCAAAATGAATTTCAGTAAATATAAATATACAGAGATATTTTTCTTTTCTGTCAAACACGCAGAAACATGTCATCCATAGAATGACAGAAAGTGGACCTCGCCTTCCCTGGCCACAGCCCTCCACCACCTCCTGAACCGCCGGCTTCCTTTCCGCCATACAATCAAATCTCCTGCGTCTAATCCATCCAGATTGCCATTTGCGTTCTTAAACTTGCGCAGATAACTCCTTGATAGTTCTAATCCGGGCTATTATCGCCCAAGTAACAGAGTCGGTTGGGAGATGGTAGGGATATAGAACGGGAAAGAGAAGTAGTCGAAAAGGAAGAATGGACTCTGGAAGTGGGAGGTTGCAGAAAAAGAAAGCTGATTAGTTTGGGAGAGAGAAAAAAGATACGAGACAGGGAGAAGAAAAGAAGCAAAAAGGTGAGAAGGAACGGGGAAGACTGAAAGAACAGAAGAGCATTGTGGGATGATCATGAGACAGAAATTGAGAGGCGGAAGAAAAAGGTTAATGACTGAAAAGACTGTAAAGACGTTGAAAAAAGAAAGAAAGGAAGAATGAAGCAAAAGAAAGAAGAAATAGAGAGGTTAATAAAGAAAGTGTTTTTTTTTTCTTTTCGGAAATTTTCGGAAGTTCTTTCTTTTATAAAAAGTGCCACTCACAGAATAATAAAGAGAAAGTTAGCTCAGCAAGTTTAATCTTATATATATATATATATATATATATATATATATAGGGTTAAATTGTAATGATGCTTACTGCCAAAATTGTTGTTTATTGGTAGTTTACTAGTAGTAAAGCATTTTAGGCAAGCAGGTTTATTTGTCATAAAGGGCCCTCTATCCAGATAGAAATAGAACGTTAATAGAATTAATGTGTAGACGTTTGTAGCTTAGTTAAGCAGTGTTATTTTCGTCATACCAACAGCTAAGTTTCGTGAAGCCATTATTGTGGTGTCTTCGCTCGTCAGAGTTTTTGTTCTTTTTGCTCTTGCTTCCCATTTTTTTAAGTACAAATACCCGTCTCTTTCTTCCTCGCCTCCACTCTCTCTCTCGATATATATATATATATATATATATATATATATATATATGTGTGTGTGTGTGTGTGTGTGTGTGTGTGTGTGCGTGTAACAGAGTTTGTGATTTAGCTACACAAAAATTCGAGAATTTGAACACAAGTGCTAACCGAATACATGACGGTTTTGCCGCTAAACTCGTGACCAATGACTTAGTAAGTAACACATCGAAACTTTGCTTTTAACTTACATAGGCAAATCAGAAAATCGTGTGAAGTAATTTTTAAGGCAAGTGCTTAAAGTGCCTAATCCACTGAGCTACTAAAATCTCGTAAACTGTTCAGAATGAATGCCAACCAAACAATGAAAGAAAGTGAATTAAGTGCAAAAATTACTTCAGAGAATTTTGTTTCGAAAAACAGTGACAAAAATTCGAAAGATACATTTTCTGTTGAAGGCGAATTTAATTTAGCTAATTGATTTATTGAGGTGGATCAATAAATCCTTAGTCTTAAATGGATTAATTAGCTAGATTTCTTTTTTCTGAATTGTTCACTCTATAAATTGTAGTCTGTATTTCTAGTTCTAGTTTATCAAAGAACGTTGTTTTATGTCCCCTATTTTCGGCTTAATTCAGTTTTATTCATTGGGATTCTCATTATTAGGTTTATCATGTGGCTCATCAACCGATAGAATTCGCATTAATTCAGCGCAATAAACATTGATTTACATGGACTTCCGGTATTTTACCGGTGTTCTTTATCATTTACTTATTACCCATCAATCTCAAAGTCATCTAAAGCTGTCAGTATCTGTATATCAATCTTATCTAATCTCACCGCTTTTTACTCTTAACTTTGGCTGATGTCTTTGCAGTTTCTGCCATTTATCTATCTTTATTTTTTTTGTCTTCACTTATAATAGAATACATCTTCTCTATTCATTTTACCGTTGCAATACATTTTCTTTTCCATTTTTATTATCTTCTCTTCAGACTTTATACGTCCTCTTTTGTCTTTCTTACTTATGACGATTTTTGTGCTATTGTCAAATAAAGTTTTACTTAAGATGTACTACTTTGAATATATGACATGTTCACAAAACTTGGTTCTTGTCCTTAACGATCAACTGATTGCGATTTGTTGACAGTTGGAGTTGTTATGATTTTTTTTCTTTTTTTAAAAAAGTAAATCTCTGTAGATTTAGGACAGATTCCAAATAAGATTCTAACTCGATTTCATTACCATAAACTTCTGCCAACGTTTATAAAATGAGAGAAGACGCTGACATTTAGGCGAAAAGTTTTGTTGCTATAATTTTATTCCCGATATCTATGACAAGGGGTTCATTCACAACTCTTATTTTTTATGAGATTAAATATTTTCAGTCAACATTTTTTCAAACGAAAATATTCATTTTTTTTCCAATTATTTAATATCGCAGCATTTTCCAGTGGATACATTCTTCGTAAAATAAAATTGAATAATCAAAACAAGAAACCTGGATACGTATAAAATCAAGATCTCATCGGATAAAATGTGAATGCAACTTTCTTTAGAGTCTCTTGGCTTTTTCACAGATTTAAAAAAATTAAATATAAAAGTCGATTGTAAAATATTCAGATATAAATTGAAAGAAACTAACATTAAGATAAGGTATCTAATTATTGATTAATCATTAATAACTGCGATAAGATTCGAACTCGGATCTCATATCACGAGTGTTTGATATCACAAAGGGACACATACACTAGCGAGCTCATAAAGACATCACGAGTGAAATGGAATATTTATTTAGCTTCTGTCATTGTTTATCGACCTTTTCCTTAGACAGTCGTTTTTCACATGATCTTCATTTCTGAGATGAAACATTTTGACTCAAAGATTGTTAGACTCATATGTGGTCCTTTCTTTCTCTTGGGTTTATTCAAACAAGTTTACAAACATAAAAGTCTTCAAATCTTCAAGCAGTGCTGAAATATTAGGCAGATGGCTATAGAAAAAGAGAAAGTACGGCATAAATTATAATGTATGCAATGAGAGGAAGAAAAGAAGAAAAAACAGTGTTACTAGAAAAAGAAAGAAGAAAAATGGTGAAAGGAAAATTTAGAGAGAAATTTAAAAACTAAGAAGAGAATAAACGAAACAAAGTAAAAATAAAAGTAAGAAAAAAGAAAGAAAAAAGGAATAATGAAAAAGAAGGAATTAAAAACGTAAAGGAAAAGCGGAGTGAATGAATTGTAGACTGATTCATTATTGAAGGCCCCAATATTGCTCCTTGAATTTTCGACATATTGTCCAATGTCGGCTGCCATTGTGTAAAGTCAAGAAGATGCGGTTTGGAGTGGCTTTTCGTCAAATCCCTCCGCCTATTGGACTTTTGCGGAGAATCATCGCACCCAACGGCCCTGTCCAGTGGCTTAACCTTACCATCGTTTATGCCTGTCGAAAATGAGATTGTGTTGTCATGTATCTGCCTCGGAGACTGGTATTAACCGAAATTATCTACACCGTGTTGCAATTAAGGTGCGTAAATCCCCCTGGTTAGACGAATTTCCGATGACGACCGATCGGGTCAGGTGGCAAGAGAAACACAACGGGGAGGGTGAAACCGGGCAAAAATGGTGGTACGAGGAGAAATCTCGGCGGGAAGAGGTAAACGAAAAGGGTGGGAAAAGGAGGTAATAGTGGGAATCGCTAATCTGACCACTTAGTGATGGGATGAAGGCAGATTTTCTTTTGCTTTCCATTTCTACTCTCTTTCTTTCTCATCTCCGACCCCAGATTGATGACCATTGACGAACGACGAGAGGCAGTTGGAAAGTAAAATATTGCGGAGTGAGTCTAGGTAATGTAGAAAGAAAATAAGACATGGAAAGAGAAAATAAAAGATCTAATAGATAGATAGACAGATAGATAGATAAACAGACTGAGATAGATATATAAATAATGAACAGACTGAGATAGATAGATAGATAGATAGATAGATAGATAGATAGATAGGAAGGAACAGACTGAGATAGATAGATAGATAGATAGATAGATAGATAGATAGATAGATAGATAGATAGATAGATAGATATACTGAGACATTCAACAAGAATCGAACTTAGTACATCTGAGGATTAAGAAATGTCACCTATTTTGTGTGAACGTGAATATTTCTTATGAAATATTTAATACCAATATAAAAGATTTTAGTCATTTTTTCATTAGCTTTTTCCTTCTCGAAATGGAAGCGCGTTCTTTTGGAAAACATATTTGGTTTTATGACACATTTTTCTTAGATTATGATCTTCCTCTTTGTTTCTTGAACCAAAACGTTTTGGACGTTTTTCTATTTTCTCAGCTGCTTGTTACTTTCGTCATTTTGATTGCAGTTTCCATGTTTTTTTCATAACTGCATTGTCAAGTGCGGCACCTCGTTTGTTTTCTCGTTGACTCCAGAAGAGAAACGCATAAATATCAAACAATGTGGTTCGAATTAACTATCGAATTCTAGTGTCGATTAAAAAGTATGAAAATGTGCTAAGTGAATTCTAAAAAATAAAAAGATTTGATGCAACAGGCATACCCGAGGCCACCTAAGGAATCCAAGACAATAAAGAGGAAGATATCTCTACAGTAATGAATATTTTCTTCTCATATCTTTTTAAAACAAAAAAAACAAAAACAAACAAACAAAAAAAAAATCGAAGATTAAATCGGACGAAAATTTATGCCGGAAGAAATAATAGAAGCGATTGACCAAAAAGTCTATGAAATAAGCTTAAGAACTTCTGAAAAAGACTGGGAGAACAATGCAGACGAGAAAGATCATGTTTTTGTTTGACATTAAGTTTGAAAAACGATTTGTCCATTTTCAGATAAATAGAAAATAAAATGATCCATTGTTTGCGAAAGCGATGATCTTGATTGACCATTAAGAACAAGAATTGAAACCTCGCTGGTTGCCAGTAGTATTCGGACTATTGTTGCCATTTGTACGACGTTTCGGCCGTTATACACTCCGGCCTTTTTCAGGTGCTAAGAATTTCGAACCGAACCCTGGGGTATATCATTTTCATTCCTTGCGTAGTAGTAATGTCGCGATTGGAAGTCATGAGTTATCTCCCTCTAATCCTGCAAGTTACTTGTTCACCACTGCTGTAACCTGGTATTGAACTCACAACTCCAAGAGTCAAGTCAAGAACTAACCAACGTCTATATCCACTGGGCCATGTGTCCTTAAGGACAACTGAATTTTTGGGATTTATAAACCTAATGTCTAGTAACCCTTTTTTTTACCAGAGTTTATATTGCAATTTTTTAATGTAAATTGTTTTCTCTAGTATTTTTTATGTTAATGGTTTTCTCTAGAATTTTTTTGAAGAAGGCCGGAGCGTACAACGACCAAAACGTCTTACGAATGGCAACAAAGATGAGGACAATAGTCTGAATAATGTAAATACTGTAAATACTACCTCATCTCAGAAATATAGACAAATACTGGCTGTCTGAGTCCAAATTCCAGCTTAATCTATTTGCCTTCGCTTTCCCCATTCATAACCTTAGGAAAGGCATGAATCTATCTCTTTTTCTTTCACCCGCTCCGTTAAAGCGCAGAGTAGACTAGGCTCTCTAGACTTGTCTGGAAACAGGATAGGAGAAGCACTAATCTACATTCAAATACAGAAGAAAGCAAACCGGAAACCATTCTACTTTTTCAAAAAGTCATGAAAATTCAGAAATAATGATGTAAAAGAATATGTGGAGACCCGTGATAGATGAAAATTAAAGATGTATCGTTTACATTTATCCCTAACAATATAGACCTGCTTGCAATCTTAAAGAAACGCATATCGCCCACAGACATCAGGTGTTGATTTTTGGGCACTCAAACAAACAAACAAACAAACAAACAAACAAACAAACAAAAAACAAGAAATTTCGAATGTTAACTTTTATAAGACAGCTCCTCGGTCTTTGAAACACTGGTGTTATACAATCTTCTTAAATCAATTTCACCAGGTTTATTTATTGTTTCTTTAATATGTATATCTCTCTGACTGATTCAATATTGAAGTGAATTCGAAAGAAGAAAGAAGAAGATTGAACTGAAAATGAACATTCAAAATTGCAGCTTTTATCTAGGCTCGAACACTGCCTAGTGGAGCCAAAGGAAAACTCTTTTTGATTTACCCAATCTGGCCCATTGTACTTTTCTGTTTTCTCTTTATTTTTCATTATCTTTTTTCATTTGCCTTCATTTCATTCACCTTTTTTATTCCACTTTCTCATTTCTCTTTTTCTCTCTCCCACTCTCCTTTTTCGCTTTTCTTTTCAGTTTCCTCCTTTTTTTGTCACTCAACATTGTTTTCTTTCTTACATCACCCGCAGATTCATCCATTTTTCTACTTTCTGGTTTGACATTACAACAATATATCTTAACACTTAATACTGTGATTCTGTTGAGCGATTGTATTCGAATTGACGAGCTGAAAAATGAGAAAAAATAACTAAAAACTATTTAAATGTCTATTTTTGTTGTGTGGCATTATACAAATGAAAGTGGTGGCAGAAGCTCTCAGAACAGTCACAGGGTACACGACTCAAAGATTGTTGTGTTTTGTAGAATCTGAACTTTTGTGATAGTAGCATTGATGATCAACAGCTTTGATTTCCAAAGACGACTATTACATTTGTTTTAATGATTCATAAAATTATCAAGAGTCTAGAAAATAAAATGGTGACTAGCAAAGGATTAAAATCTGGCTTTGCAAAATATTAAAACCCCAAAAATGATTTGAATCTGATTTTCATGAAATGCATATTTTGCATTCCTTTGCATTTCTTTTTAATCTCATGAAATTGTGTCTCCAAAAAATGTTGGCTTTTGCTCTAAGGATGACCTGAAATTATGAAAGGTTTTACAATCTGTCAGAGATATAGATACCGATTTGGCGGCTCGAATCCAGCCACTTTCTCACCGACTGGATGTGGCTTCCTTCTGTCTGTTCTATAAATATTTTCATGGCTTCTGCTCCGACGAACTTAAATCACTAGTGCCCCTGCCACAGGAGTTTACTCGTGCAACCAGACTGGCAACTGGGTCCCACTCATTCCCAGTTAGATTAACCAAATGAAGACGACAATTCTACTCCAACAAATTCTTTTCTCGCACTTTCTGTCTGTGGAACTCGCTTCCATATTCTTGCTTTCCTGATGGCTTCAACTTCCAGGAATTTAAATGCAATGTCAATACCCATATCTTGACCACTTGACTCTAGTTCTTTCTACATCATATCTTTTCCTTTCTCTCTACCTTTGCAAATGTCATCACACCTGTATTCCCATCCTTCTCTTGCTCCTTTCCCTGACACTCACTGTAACTGGTTCGTATTTCTCTTTACTCTCCTCCTATCTAATCTTTTACTCTTATGTAGTCCCCTGCGTATTAATGGCGTTACTGCCTTGCTTGGGGTGAAACGATTAAAAAAATATTACAGATTTGCCTGTTTTGCCATTCTTTTCGAACACCTCGAAATCTGCCAAAAAAATTATCAATTGCAATTTATACAACGAATTCCTTAATATATATATTTAAAGACAGAATAATTGAAAATACACCGTTACATTGTTTGTAGTAATTCAATAGATGCGTTTCAATTTACTCGAATTGAATCGTACATCGCAGAATTGCTCTTATTAGTCTCATCTGAAAAGATACTGGAAGGAATATTTCTCCGAGGTATAGATGGACCTTCGAAAGAAAGCTGAGACGAGAAACTAGATCTTCAAAACCAGCATCATTTTAGAAAAGTTACGTAAGTACGATGTTCAAATTTACATGACCGTCATTCAGGACATGAGAGTTTTAGTCTCAGTCAACTTCATGAATCGTATTGGGGAAGATCAAACGCAATTAAGCAGTCTCTGGTTTGCATCAGTTGAAGGTCAGGACATGGTAGGCACTGTGGAGCCGTTACAGCTAAGCATTTAGTGCAAGGAGTTACGAGGGATGAAGTGAAATATCCAAGTACCCCAAAACCATCATCAATCAAACAACGAATGGTAAATATGCGAGCATGGTTAGATTAGGGGTGGAAATATCTTGATTTCTTAACACACAAAGGCACCAATTTGATGCTCCCAAAATCTATGGAGTTGTCGGTGGCACAGTATGGCTGTGAAACCTGGACACTGAAAGCAAACAATGTTGACTAACCGATGCATTTCGAGAAAATAGGCGACAATGCACATCAGATGGATGATGTACAAAACAAAGTGAGGTGGTCCTAGAGAAGAGGGAAGCAGGGATGCCGTTGGTGGCGATCATTAAGAAGGGTAAACTGATATACTTTAGCGATGTCATCAGGGCCCATAACCTTTGAATGTACTTCCCGAGGGACAAATCGATGACAGGAGACCATGGGGAAGACCAAGGCGACGCTGGAATGATTAAATCAGAGATCGAACAGAATACACGTTCGTGTGAGGGAAGGGGGATAATAGAGCACATTGGTGCAGTTGTCCATGGTCCCCGGTTTTCAGCAACGAAGACAAGAAAAAACAAGCAAACAATTGTAGAGGTAATAAAGTTGGTTCACAGTAAATGCACATAAAGGCCCAAGTTCACAAGATTTTTTTATAATCGTTTCATCCCAAGCAAGGCAGGACCGCTATTAGTGCACGGCGTGGGGAGGAGCAGCTACAGCAAGAGAGAGAATAAAAGAAAGTATTCATGTGACGTTGAAGATATCATAAGAGAGAGAAAGAAATCAAAGACGTTGCAATTAAACTTTTGAAGATTGTAACTATCAGTAAAGTAAGCAAACGAAAAAGAGTTCTACAAAAGGAGAGTGCGAGAAAAGTAACTGTGGAGTAGAAGAGTAGACGGTAAAAGGTGGGGCCTTGAAGTCAATCTAGTAGCATGCGGAAATATAGAGGGAAGCCACATAAAAGTAAGCGGTGGATCGTCAATACCCACAGCCGATATTGAGACCCCTGATATTTTACTTGGACATTAAAACTGTTCAGTACTTTCTTTCACGTTCATATGACTACAATGATGATGAATACCGACCCGCGATACATAATTCCGTATTTCCTACACCTGTTGACACAATACAAGCGGTTCTTAACGGTCTGTGTTGGCACTCAACGGGACAAATTTGTTTATGCGGTAAACGCCTTGCGGTGTGCCACTGATATTCTCTTACAATGTTTCCTATAAGATGGTCGTCTGAACCGTGCATAATCTGGTTTATAGGTTAAAGAATGTTTATTTGCCAACTGTTGCCAGTACGAATAAACCATTGTCCAAGCGCAATAGTTCTCCAAAATGACCATCCGGTCTTTTGAAGGTCACCAAATCTACTTTTCTTGAGTGGCACTGTTTGGACAAAAGGAACATATGTGCATCTCTGCGGCTCGAAATAATTTTGGCCACTCGGAACTTTATGACTTCCTGTGTTTCTTACTAAATCTCAGTCTGTGTGTGTGTGTGTGTGTGTGTGTGTGAGAGAGAGAGAGAGAGAGAGAGAGAGAGAGAGAGAGAGATGTGTTCTTTGTATCATTGTTACGATGTCACAAGACGAATTCTTTTAAAATTATATCTGAACATCTATTATCTTATATCATGCAAATATTGCATTCAGGTTAAAATAGGCATCGTCCTTCTGGGTGCTGCAACTTGATTATCTGACAACACACACACACACACACACACACACACACACACACACACACATATATATATATATATATATATATATATATAATTCTGTGTATGTTCCTACGCGTCTAAATAGGTATGGCTATACCCATAATCCTTTATGTATATGCGTATAAGTGTTGCATATTCAGCTGTGTCTGTCTGTATGTGTTTGCGTATGTCTGTGCGGCCAAATTTCCATGTGTACGTCTGTCCGTGTTAATGTTTATATGTACTGGCTGCAGGCATTAAGCTTGAGTGGTTGGATCAATTCGCTCGGTAAGGTCTGAGTCTTGCCATTTGCATTTTGATATTGCCGGCGACCATCTTGCATGGGTGCAGGTAGGTGGTAGGACCGCTTGTGACATCTCGCTTCACAAGATGGCGGTCATGAGCGCGGACCGTCACTCTTGCTTCTCATCCTCTACGCATGACACGTGCTCCTTTCCCTGTGCTAAAATCCTCGGATTATCTCACAAACAATGATGGTCTACCTTTCCAGCATCAGCAGCAGCGACTGCAGCAGCCAGTGGGTTGGCATCATCATCATCATTCGCTTTTTCTCTTCGGACATCGTCATTACAGTCAATGTCACGACGATGACAATGACGTCCGCACAAATAATAGCGACGACGTGAGCGTGAATCGAGGTCGAGCACCGTAGGATGGGGTTGGAACTGGAGCAGAAAGACAAAAAGTCAGTGAAGAGAGAGAGAGAGAGAGAGAGAGAGAGAGAGAGAGAGAGAGGAGAAGAGTAAGTAAGAAAGAGTGAGTTCGATAGGTATAAAAACAGAAAGATATTCTCACTTTTCTCGTCGAATCTCTCCTTATATTTCCACTGATTCTAGTATATCCACATCTATCTATCTATCTATCTATCTATCTATCTATCTATCTATCTATCTATCTCAGTCTGTTCATCTCTCTCTCTCTCTCTCTCTCATTCTTTGGGCACCTCGACGTGGTGCAAAAGTTAGCAAGTTTTTATTACTAGAACCTATTACAACTGAATAGTAAGTTAGAATCTCACTGAGTACCTCATACATTTGAGCTTATGCTATATCTAACCGGCGCTTAGAAAATCAACTCAGTCTCTCTCTCTCTCTCTCTCTATCTATCTATCTATCTATCTATCTATCTAAATATGTTTATATTTGTTAATCTATGTCAGTCCGTCCATATCTATCATGCGATTTCAATCTATCTATCTATCTATCTATCTATCTATCTATCTATCTATCTATCTATCTATCTATCTAACGATCCTTGTATTTTGTTTCCGCTTTTTCTTTGGATACCGGATTTTCCCCCAGAAGCTCTCACTTTCTCAACCAGATGATTTTCCTTCTAATTCATATATATATAAAGTGAACATTGAATTCAAAATCCAGAGGTGACAGACTGTTTCATACTAGGCTTAATCATCAGGTCACATGTTTTGGGTTTTTCCTCGGTTATTCATATATACGGGTCAGTGGTGCATTGTGAGTAATCCTTCTGACGGTTGTTTTTGGCGGGAGTGGTTTGTTTATCTATTTATTTGGATAAATTTATTTTACTTGTTTTTATAATTTATATTTTTTGCTTTTCGATGCTTAATTAAATAGATAAATATAAATATAAAAATAAAAACAACTAAAAAAATATCCAAATAAATCGATAAATAAATAAACCACTCCCGCCAAAATAACCGTCAGAAGAATTACCCACAATGCTCCACTGACAAAAACCCAATATATGTGGCCTGATGATTGCACTTAGCATGAAACGGTCTGTCGCCTCTGAGTGTTGACTTCAATGTTCACTTTTATATTTACATACACTCTGTCTCTGATATTGATCACTTTCTCCTATAAATATAGCAGACATTAAAACTGTATTTCTTCATATATATATATATATATATATATATGTCTAGTGCAAAGGGTTTGGCCCTTTAACTGAGCAGGTTCATGCCTACTTCGAAGTTTCATGTGGACCCAGTTATGATGTCTTCACTCATCGGGGCTGTTATTTTACCTTTGCTGTTGAGTCCTAGTCCACTTTCTTCTTCATAAATGTAATTTAATATTTTTGGGAGCGTTTTTACTTGCGATTGGTTGATTTTCTTTTTTTTCTTTTTATTTTGAAGTTGTTTGAATTTTTTTGAATGCTTTATTTATTGCTTTTAATGTACGCGTGAGTGGTTTTCTGCTTCATCGTTTTGTAATAACTACATTTTCATTTAATTGCTTTCTTTTTAGTTGCTTTGTTCTTGTCTTTTAGGCTGGCCTTTTTTATTGGTTTGGCCTGTTTTTACCGTGTTGAGGTGTTTGTATTCTTGTGAATATTTGTGTTTGGAGATTTTATGCGTTTTTTTTTTCGTTTCGTGGCTGTTAAATTATTTTCTGGCTTTTTGTCATGATTGAGTGTTTGTATATTTATGCTTTTATTTGCTTTGTTTTTGTTGTTATTGTTATTTGTGTAGCAAAGCAAATATTTGTTTAATATTTATTCTGCCATCATGTCGTTTCTTTTATTTAATATTCTATTTTGGTTTATAAAACTGATTATTACTAGTTTCTTTTCTAAACATAATTTACAGCGTTTGCTATTGCCTGAGAGTGCTCTTTTTATTATTTCCCATTTAATTTTGGCTGAAATGTTATTTTCTTTCTGGTCCCATATATATTTTGATAGAGTTGTGTTGTTATCATATTTTTCTGTGTTGAGTGATGTTTTGCTTTATAGGTGTTTTGCCTACAGTAACAACAACAAAGTAACAACAACAAAAGAGCCATTCTGTTTTCATTTGGCAATAAATACTAAACATAGTATGAAATACATCATATCTTAAAAAAACACTGGGGTAGCTTAATAATTTTGGCCGGTAGTGTACGTAAAGAAACCTATGAAAGGAGCAGTTTTCAGAAAATACTTTCCTCCGGTTTAAGTCATATTCACTGTTTCAATTTGAATCAATTCAACTTAACGATGTAAATATCCCACTTCTTTGTTTTATCCATACAAATATCTTCGTTTTTTTTTTTTTCGTTTTTTAATATATTTTATCTGTTTATTTTGTTTTGTGGTTCCAGTCATCAGAAAGGGTTCCAAGATCTTTTTGAAAATTTTGAATTCTACATTGTTCATTGACTGGCACAGGTACACAGGTGTAAAGGAACCAAGAAAGGTTCAGATTGGTTCAGAATGAGCTATTGGACTATGGCAGGCACTCTATACATCTTATCAATTTTAGGATTTTATTGATATTTTCGCGTTTTGTACACTTACTTCAAACGCCAAAACACCAAGAGACGGTGACAGAATGCGCGTTTCTTTGTCTGTCTTTAAATTCCTGAAAGTTATTTGATGTTTGGTTGAGGTATTTAATAATTATATCTCAGATTATCAATATTCACTTATAAACATGAATTAAAAAAAAATGCAGGCATATGAGCTGTATCGGGAAGATAAACACTATACAATATTCATGTCTTTGCAGCAGACTTAGCTTAGTCAATATGTATATTTCAAAGTTGCCAACCAGTTCTGCAGGGGATAAAATATGTTTAAAATGATATTATTTGTATTTTTTGTCATTCAGAAAAACGTTTCAAGTGTTAATTATATCGTTATGTTGATGTGAGTTACATATTCTTTTGATACGACAAAAAGTGCATTGTAGCGTCTTTTTTTAGCCCAACACCTGTAGAATGCTTTAATTTGAAAAATAAAATCCAATCTCAGGTTTTCAAATAATCTTATTAGTTATAAATCAACCTAAAAACATACGTCAAAGGAAATTTAATTCAAGTTCATTAATTGTTAATTGCAGAATTATTTCCCTGAACTTTCATTCTCAGAAAATAACATAAAATAAGAAAACAATTCAAAACGTGTTCTTTCTTTTCCATCCATCGTCGTGGAATACGAACAATGATGCTTTAAAAATATTTCAAAATAATTTTACGCTGAGTGATAATTTCTTTTCGCAAATAATTACAATTTGGATTCTATATGATAGAAAATATTATAAATGTAATTATTAAATATTCTATAAGAAAAATATGATCTATTATGATTATATAATTACAATATAGATTCTATAACTAGTAAAAGGATTGTCATGGAGTAGAAACTGTTAAAAGAAGCCTTTGAGTGAGTATTTGAAAAATGGATTTATGGCCTAAGTCTCAGGTACTTTATTCATTTACTTTACAGTTTATATATTCTAAATCAGTATCAAAAGAAAAGAATAAGTGAACGTTTGCCAAACATCCGCTTCACTTTCTGGAGAAGTCAAAGACTTACGTAGAGAGGGAAAAGAGAGTTGAAAGAGATAAAATGGAATTTACACAATACGGCAGCCAAAGAAGTAAACACACTGTCAGCCAATGATATTTCAATTTTTTTTGTTCTTTAGATGAAAATGCCATTAGAAATAAATAAGATTAAAAAGTTGAGATATATTCTGAAGTGATGCTGGAATATTGGATTTGAAAAGGACGAAAATTATTAAAATCTAAAGTATATATACATTTTCTAGGATACACTTTCTATGTTTAATATATAATTAAAAATTGATTCATTCGTTCAGAGAATATATTTTTACAGTTGTTTTTAAATGTGAGAAAATATTTTTATGCAGACAAAAATGACTTAGGGACACTTAAATTCTTTGAAAATATTTTTTGAAAAAAATTGAAGGAGGACGTGACAAAAAAAAGCTTTCCAACAACTGGTCTGTAAAAATTGACAGTGAGAACGTAAGCACGGGATCAAAACATAATGAAACGGCAGGACTTCAAACCATTCCAAAACATTTAAAATCTCAACAAAATCATGTTGTCAAACTTTCATGAGATATTAAGGTGTTTGGAAAGTAATGATGCATTTCACATTTATGAATTAGGAATCAACAAGCCAATAAAAAACCATTTTAAATTATATGAAACTATTTTACTTTACTCATATCATCTTTTTATTCTTCAGAATACGCTGACTGCACCTCTGCAGAGGGTAAAAGTTCCCCAAGGGGGCCGCCTGTTTGCCGTATGTGGCGACCCGTAATGCTCGAGAACGGGATAGTGGTGGTTAAGGGTTTTAGGAGGCGGGCTATACATATACTCCTCAAACTCCAAAACAACAATTTGATCCCTACTGACACTAGACGGGCGGTTAGAGAGGCCCATCTAATCCAATCGATCAGCTGGTCATGTCAAGCCTTAAGTCAGCGTAACAAAACAGACAAAATTCACTTACATTTACCATATCAAACATAAAACGGACTTAGTAAGCGGTGGCTGTAAGGTCAATCAGACTGGGAACAAAGGAATCAGACATTGCTGTTTCAACCTATGAGGAAGTCTATACTTGGGTGGACGATGCCGGAGTATGGTTGCTTGGAATACTCTCAACGTTTGAGTACACCAGTTATGTAGCTCTGAAGGAAACAAGTGAATGGGATTTGCCCCCTCATCATCTCCACCATATGGGGCTCCGAGGTGTGTGGGAAGCATAGAGAAATAAATTTTAGCATCCTGGATAACTCCAAAACACAGTAAAAGAAAACTAAAAGTAATACGTTACTGATAGAAGTCAAACGAAAACATGACACTGAAGCTCTACGAAAGATAACCAAATTTCATGATGTAATGGTGTAAAGATCTACCCATATTTATTTTTAAATACCTCCAGAGGCGTGCTGAGAAGCACTGAACTCTCACTGTGTACACTGGAGGAGATGAAAAATAATCATTTTCTTAAAAAACAAAAAATACGGACAGAAATAGAATGTCCATTAAAAATGAGACACTTGTATATACCAACACTTTTATTATTACTTTTGAAGCACCAGAACCACAACAGGAAATTTCCATAGTAGAAATATATATTCTAAATCCATTAAGATGCTTCAACTGCCAAAGATATGAACATGGTAAGAATATATGTACAAGGAAGTTAGTATGCTGAAAATGTGGGAGAATAATCCTAACCCCACAGAGATCACATGCCCAAATGAAATCAAAAACTCTAATTGTAAAAAATAAAATAATAAAAAAACAGCAATTGCCATGGACTGCGAAACCTGGAATAAAGTAAAAGATATATTAAAAATCACACACACACACACACACACACACACACACACACACACACACACACACACACACACACACACAATTCCCTACCTACTCAGAAGCAAAAAAGCATCATAACATATCATAAGTTATACATAAGAAAATATAAAATCAAACAAATTACATGAAACAAACGAACTAACATTTTAAATTCAATAATTAAAAAAACATATTGAAAACATTAAAAAAAATTGTAAACTTGGAAAACAACTCATAGCACTGAACCAAAACTATCCACAAAAATGTAAATCCAACACAAAATTCACTAACAACAATATCTCAACGGCAAAACACTCAAATGAAAAATTCCACGAACAGAAAACTGACAGAACAAAGATCAATCAAAACTCCATCCAAAACAAAATCGCAATCTAAAAATAGAAGAAACAGAATAAAAAACAAACAAACAGGACGACAACCCATATAAAGACAATAATAAAAAAAAGATCCCAAATAATCAAGAAAATACAAATACTTGATAAAGAACAAGTTCACAAACAAGGAAAACAAATAGCATAGAAAGTATGGAATGCATGGAAATAGATAACCAAAGACCAAAAATGTAGTCATCCTTAAAATCCACTCACTAAAATAAAACAGTTATGATTCAAATAGACACACAGAACACAAACAACATGCCAAGGGGCTGTAGAAGTGTTAAATTAAACCACGAGGAAATTAAATAACTCCTTACACATTACAATCCAAAGTTCATAATGACTAATGTTAGTGACCATTCACCTCTTTTCGTAAATATAAGCAAGCCTATACCGGAAAAAAGAATCTAAAATGGCAACTACATAAAGCTAAATGGTTACAATTCAGTGAACTCTGCTCATCACAAAACAACATAGAAATCCTCAAAGAACCAGAACCAATAGTCTCTTCTACAAATGTACTAACAGAAATAGCATGACAAGCAATACCCAATTCTTCCTTTAAATTACATATCAAATAAAAACCCTGGCTTACAGCAGAATCCAGAGTAGTTAAAACTATGAAAAAATACTAAAACTATTCTTACACAAAACTACACAAACCCTACAAAACTACAAGCGAACTCGAACAAAATCAAGCAGTATAATTGAAAATCTAAAAGAGAATCTTGTCAAAACTATGTCTCTAGGTTAACCAACAAACCAAAAATAATAATGGGAAATAATAAGGAAAATTATAATAAGGAAAAGCATCACAAACTGCAACAGTCCACTTAACCAAAACAAATGGAGATAAATGTACTGGAATAAAAGAAATAGCTAACATAATAGCAATAGAATTTCAAAGAAATTCCTCAACAAATTATTACTCTTCTAAATTTAAAAAATATAAGAACATTATGGAACAAGAAAATCTTACTGCACTTCAAACAATAAAGAAGAATGCAATATGCTCTTTACTATGACAGAATTAAAAAAACTCCATAAACAAAAGCAAAACTCTTCAACTGGTCCAGATGAAATTCATTACTAATTTTTAAAAGACCTGCTAAAAATGTCTCTTTTAATACTTCTCCAGTCTTCAATAGTATATGGTATTCAAACAAATTTCCAAAATTGGAAAAGACCATTCCAACCCAACAAACTACTGATCCATTGCACTAACAAGTTGTATTTGCAAGACGATAAAGAGAATGTAAATGCTCAACTAATGTGGCACCTGGTGAGGAACAATCTTTTATTTAGCTACCAAAGTGGATTCTGGAAAAACTAAGGAACCAATGATCAACTTGTACGGCTAGAATCCTTTATTCGTGATTGCTTTGTTCAAGGTCCTTACGTAGTATCATTATTCTTTGAAGTCTATGACGCCACATGGAAATATGGTATCCTAAATGATATGTACAAGATCGGAATAAAAGGAAGAACGGGTATATTAATCCACAAGCAGAAATCAGGAGTACCTCAAGGTAGCGTTTTATCAATTATATTATTCTTAAAAAAATAGTATTATTAAACCATTAATACAGAAATTGAAAATTCCTACATGTAGTTGATCTCTCAATATCATACTCCTCACCAAACATGCTTTCTCTTGAAAGATATGTACAAACATGTTTAAAAAAGAAAGAAAAATGGACAATTGAAGACGGATTCCGTTTCTACAAAACAAAAGGAGTTTGCATGCATTTCTACAAAAAACGAACCTCCCACTCCGATATAGAATTAAAATTAAATAGAAACTCAATTCCCATAGTTCAACAAATATAAACCTAGAAATCATGCTAGATAGCTATCTAAATTGGGGTGTCGACCAAAAAGTAATCCTCAGAATATACAGGTCGTACATCAGATCAAAATTTGACTATGGATGCACTACTTACGGTCAGTCAGTTAAGTGCCATACGTGATACACGCATGGGCGATCATGTCCCGAAAGAACCATGACTGACTGGGCAGAAGATTATCCCGCAGTAGGTTGCCGTTACTTTCTGCGGTAGACAGGTTTCCAGCCAAAGCTCTAGAACCCAATCTGTCCTATTATTTAACCCATAACTGCATGGAAGAGACAGATTAATACCTTTCCTAAGGGTATTTGTGCGTAAGTGAATGCAACTAATTCAACTGGAATAACGAACTCGGCTTTCCGATTTCTCGTTCCGAGCCGATATCCACTGCACCACAGCGCACATCCCCTAGTTACGCTACTACACGTAAATCCTATCTTTTAAAACTAAAAACTAAAAAATAGAAAAAATTAAAGACTGAAATTAAATCTCGAAGCCTTACGGACTTCATCCATGCAAAGTCTCAATATGAATCTCAATCTACAGAAATCAACAAATAGCCATTCATTCCCTTGGACTTCGAGTTAACAAATAAACAAAGATCCTAATATCGTGACTATAAATCATCTACACAAATGGATAAAAAATCCCAGGTAGAATAGGTACAGCAATCGCAGACAGACAAATTCATAAACAAATCAGGCTCCCAAATAATGCATCCATCTACACAGCTGAACTCCAAGTCATTAAAATGGCATTTAAAATGATAGGAAATTCAAAAGATAGGATGTTTATTATACTTTAAGATTCCATATCTAGTTTAACTGCAATTAAAGAAATGAACACAAATCATCCTTATATTCAAGAAATCCTAGAAACTTACTGTCAGTTCATAAAGCACAAAACAAATTCTTTGCCATATGGGCAGCAAGGGAAATCATGAAGCCGTCACATTGGCAAAAGAAGCAACAAAATGAAACTTCTATATACAGATTCAGTCAGTTAAGTGCCATACGTGAAACACGCTTGGGCGATCATGTCTCTTTCGAGACATGATTGACTGAGCAGAAGATTATCACGCAGTAGGTTGCCATTGCTTTCTGCGGTAGACTGGTTGCCAGCTAAGGCTCTAGAACCCAATCTGTCCTGTTATTTAACCCATAACCGGAAGGAAGAGACAGATTAATACCTTTTCCAAGGGTATTTGCGCGTAAGTGAATGCAATGAATTCAACTGGAATTTGAACTTGGCTCCCCGATTTCTCGTTCCGAGCCGATATCCACTGCACCACAACGCACATTCGCATATACAGATAACAAAAACAAAATTGCCCAATACATCTATAGAAAATGGCAAGCAATTTGGGACATGAACATCAACCGACAATAAGAAAGCAGAATATAGAGCCATTGGCCAACCGTAGACAGGACATGATGCTCGATAGAATAAGAATTGGACACACACACACACACACACACACACACAGAGAGAGCAGAAACTACATTTCAGTGTGGCCACTGCACCCAAATTCTGAAGCATATCTTGATAGAATGCAAAAAGCACCAAAAATACTTCCGAACTATTACCAATCACAAAATCTTAACATTCTCTTCAAAAATATACATACTGCCCAAATAAATATCTTTTGAATTTGAGCTTCATCAAAGCACCAGATATTTTGTTTAAAAAGTTAATATGTCATGATAAACGATCGACGGTTTTCTCAAGCGAATTGAGAAAACTTGCAAAGAAGGAATTTGCGTTCAAAATTAGATTTCGTTTGAGAAACTAACGTTCGACGGTCAAACATATGTAGCAGCCGTTTAACAAAAAATGATAAATTTTGATTTTTTACATTGCATCGTTACAGATTATGAAAAATGGGTTTTGAATGTGAAGAGGAGTTCTAAAAAGACTGTGGTTATCAGGAAACCTGAAATCAGAGCCAATAGTAAAACGATGACTTGGTTTAAAATCCTTTTTTTGTTGGAATATGAAAAGTGTCGTTCATTGCGTGCTAATGAAACATGGATAAACCATCGCCCCAGAGTTTTATTAATAATAACTTCATTGGAGAATAAAATCATGATGCCAAGAGTTGTTCTGATTTATTCAGAAGAGAATGTGTTAGTCTCCAAAATTACAATGCGAGGACTACACACGGAAAAAAAACAAACAAAAAAAACAAAAAACAAGAGAAAATAAGATTGTTACGATGGAATACTATTACACATTCTCTATAATCACTGGATTTTACTCCAATAGATTTTAATTTGTTTCAATGAAGAAAACATTTTGTAAGTGGGAGAATATCCAGAAACAAAGAAAGTTGAAAAAATGTTTTTCAAAAAAATTTTTTTCTGAAAAAACAAACAAACCGTTTTTAAAAATGTGAGACAGAAAATTTGCCTAATTGGTGGTAAAACGTAATTAGACTCCGAACTCTTGAATACAAATAAAAATATGTTTTACCACAAAATAGGCAAATTTTCCATCCCACATTTTGATACACTTTATTTTGAAATGTTATGAATGCTGTATATCTGCTGATCGTTTCCTGAGTTTAATGCGGAACTCATAATAATGTCCTGTAAATAACTGTCTGTACGGTCATTATAATTCCCAAATTACTGTGGATAATTGAACGCCGTTTATTATTGGGTTACCATAGCAATTTGAAATTTATATAGAATCTTTTCAAGACATTCAAGATATTGTATCCTTATATATATATATATATATATATATATGTTTCAAGACATTATATTCTTATATTAGTCATCTGCATACAAGCCTGTTTCGCTGTATCACAGCTCATCAGTGTAGCTAGACACATCCACTAGCTTCCAGCCGGGATCAGAAACTCAACCGATTTGGTGTCAGTCGGAGTCTCTACTCCCTAGGCCATGGGCACATGGAATGAGTGAGGATAAATTTTAGCGCGTTATATATATGTGGTGTATACACACTCCAGTCACCGAGAGAACTCAATTGATTCGGGTGCGATAGATGAATTATCATCAAAAGTACACATAAATTAAAAAAAAAAAAACACTGTCCTCTCATTTTAATAGATATATTTACCAAAATTACACAAAATTACCTTGAAACACTAACGAGTAAATTTATGTAATAAAATCATTATTGAATTCGCCCAGGGCCGCTAGACGACTTCAGAAGCTTTTACAAATCTTCTGGATGTTCTCCTTGTTTAAGTAGATGAATTTGGAGTTTTGCAGGTTTCTCGCTTACCTGGTTAGGTAGTCAGGTGTAAGGGGTGGCTGAACGGATTTTCCTCCTTGTGTGGCATGGTACAAATTCCTGTTGCCAGACAAAGGATCTTCCAGGGCAGCACTATCTCCTCAAAATACTTGATGTAAGCCTTCGTGTTCAATCTAAAGTCCTGTGGAATGATGAATGAAGACATAAAAGTCGCCATCACTGGTGATCACACCAAACACCCGGATGCTGACTGGATATTTGCTTTTCATCATTATCAGTACATGGGTTGGGGTCACAACATCCTTTGCACTGTTGTCAAATTGATACCCAAACACTCTGAAATGTTCTTATTCGGCGCGAACGTCAAGCAGTGCAGCATACCGTTTTCAAATTTTTGGTGGAGTGAATTGCGTCATAGTAGTCTTTTTCTCGCAGACGGTGCCCAACTGAACTAACTACATTTTGCAATCGACAAAATCAAAGACAAACAACGCACATGCTCGAAATTAAAAGTATAAAATAGTGACAATTTACCCATCGCAACCTTTACGTTTATGTCTGCATTTATGCATATTTTGTAGTTTGAAGCGCTTCAATGTGTTACAACGCTGTGTTAGTTAATCTATCTATCTATCTATCTATCTATCTATCTATCTATCTATCTATCTATCTATCTTCGTGCGTGTGTGTGTTTATGCACACTTATGAATATGCTTATTATGTGTTTGTGTGCACGTGTGTGCATCATGTCATTCGAATATCGAATGTCATGTGTGCATCATGTCATTCGAATACAGTGTTTTTGTTGTGGCCTTCACGTGAAATTTTGTTTTTCTGACAACTGGCACTGCCATAAGCTGGTACCGAATGAAATGTTGTTGCTTACCAATTTAGACCGGATTACAAATAAATAAACTGAGAAAGAAAAGAGTGAAATGGGTTGATAGTATGGAAGATAGGAACACCCTAAGATAGATAGATAGATAGATAGATAGATAGATAGAAAGAAAGAAAGAAAGAAAGAAAGAAAGAAAGAGACTGAGATAAGTAGGTAGGTAGGTAGGTAGGTAGGTAGGTAGGTAGGTAGGTAGGTAGGTAGAAACAGACTGGAATAGACAGACAAACAGATAGACAGACAGACAGATTTTTAATCCCTTTTAGCATGTTCGAAATTTTTGCAAAAATTGTTGTTTTGTTTTGAGTTAGCGTTGCAGAAAATCTGAGAAAATCTTACGACTGTTTACAAACGATTACGTAACTTTTTTTACGTAACTCACTTTTTTTCGGTGACAAACACTTTAATTTGGAAATTATCGCAAAAAACCAATAAATGTCGGATTTTAATGAAACTTTCAGTACTCATTCACAAATGAATAAAATTATTTTGAAATTATTTTTTTAAAATATTGATGAGAAAAATTTTTTTTAACTCAGTTACCCCACCTCCACGTAAATTCATGAAATTTTAATAAATTTTAAGTTTTGTAAATTATTTTTTATTAGTTAAACGCAGACCTAATCGGGAAATATAAATCATCTATTTTTTTATTTATTTAAAATTATCCGGTACTATCAGAAACTCTGCTCCGAAGAGAAATATAAAAAATGCAATAAAACTCTGATATAATTTAATTTGATAAGCTTTTAATTGCTGGAATAAATAATAATAATTAAGGACATTATTGTCTGAAGAAAAAATTTTTTTCGATTACTAATAAAATTTTAAAAGTATTGTTTTCATTTTTTTATTATTATTATAATAATTCATAAAGTTTTAAAAATATTTTTAAAATCTTTTAAAGAACTGTTGTCCTTTTTTAGTTAAGAATTGATGATTATGTTGCCTATCAAAAAATCTTAGTTCGATTTCGATGATAAGAGCCTTGAGAAAATTATTAACTAATCTCTTCCCCCTCCAGCTATGGATAAATTAGGGAGGGAAACGGTCTAGAAGAATTATAACAATCTTAAATTCAAAACCAGATTCAGGTCATTCAGGAATCATATGGCGCACATTGCACCAGATATCTGTATTCGGATTTTCCCAAAAGTGTCTTTTCTTCACAAGCCTTTACCACAATAATCCAATCATATGTGCTGGTACTTTGGCTGTTCCGATCAAAATTTATAAAAACTGATATAATGGATCCTCTTACGTATAAAAGCGACGCGTTTAATTCATATATATATATTTACTTAACAGGCATTGTGAAAGAAAACAAGATGAACAATAAAAAAACAAACAAAAGAAGAACGATCGACCGGTTTTACTCCCAACCTCTTCAGGGTCATCTAGGAAATTTATTTTATTTTTAAAAATGAAGATGAAAATGTATAAATGGGAAAAAAGAAATTTAGACAGCGAAAAGGGAGGAATAGGAAAAAGAAATTGAGGGAATTATGTTTCCCTCTTTTTTTCTTTTTCCAGTTCCTCACTTTTCGCTGTCTAAATTTTTTTTGTTATTTTTGTTCTTTCATTCATTTTCATCTTCATTTTAAAAAATGAAATAAATTTTCCAGATGACCCTGAATAGGTTAGGATTAAAACCGGTCGGTCGTTCTTCCTTTGTTTTTTTTTTTTCATTTTTGTTGTTCATCTTGTTTTCTTCCACAATGCCTGTAAGTATTGAATTTCATTTATTTCTGGCATTAATACGGTTATATACTATTAATAATTTATATATATATATATATATATATATATATATATATATATAACGTTTTTGTTGTGGTATTACAACATATTATAAATTCTAAATAAATATTATTGACTCTCTACTTGGTATTAAACACTTTTTAAGAATAGTGTTTTTGAGATGCGAAATTTTATTCAATTAATACCTACGCTATATATATATATATATATATATATATATATATATATCTGTGTGTGTGCGTGTGTGTGTGTGTATGTGTGTGTGTAGCTACAAAAGTTTGTCTCTTTAACTGAGCAGACTACTCATTCCGACTTAGAAGTTTCGAGAATATACCGATATAGTGATCTCATTCGTCAAGGCTAGTTATACGTTTATTATATATATTAACCACAATTGTTCAGCCATTATATTTTTAAAATAAATAAAAATAATTGTGTGTAAATAAATACGTTCATTTAAGTACGATGTTCCATAAGGGTTGTATTTATTTTAGAAGTTAACAAGTGTTTTGGATTATTCCCCTTACAAGGAAAACGACAGAAACCGCACTTTGATAAAGATAAAGAGAGAAATAAAGTTAGAGATAAAGAATGAGAAGTGGAGAGAGAAGTAGGGAAGAAATGGCTAGGTCGTTTTGATTCTGATTCAAGTCTCTTCAAGACGTTTATAAAATTCAACAGCCTGTTTTGCAAGTCATTCCTTAAACATTTTAAAGCAACTTTTACATTTTAATTCCTAAATTTCTAATTTTGTTAAAAAAATAATAATAGTGAAATTCACAATTTGTAGAGGTACTTAAAAATAATATGAAAAATAGATATTA
The DNA here is from genome assembly GCA_037127315.1 of Ascarosepion bandense. Classification (NCBI taxonomy): domain Eukaryota; kingdom Metazoa; phylum Mollusca; class Cephalopoda; order Sepiida; family Sepiidae; genus Ascarosepion; species Ascarosepion bandense. The sequence continues at coordinate 3,271,253 of JBBBDQ010001302.1, forward strand.
AAAATAAAAATTAATAAATACCATAACATTTCATAAATTATTGAGTTAACTCTGCCGTTATTTTCAATCTGTTATTAAATTGTAAATTTTTTTAAAAGAAAGTTTTATATTATTTTAATTTTTATTTTTCATAAATCATCTTCAAACGTAAGCCTACAAAGCTAAACTAACTAAAATTTCATCAAATATTGGATAATTGCTGAAAACTATGTTAACTTTTTAATTTTAACATAGTTAAAAATATAAAGAAAACGATTTCTATGAATAAGATTTATACCAAATTTGTCTTCCATACTTTTGGCCGGATAAAAATCATCAGTTGTGGCTGCTCCTAAGGTGCTGATAAGGTGTTGACAGCTGTGATAACAAGGCTACCGTAATTAAGGAAAGCTTTTTGAAACATTTTTCAAGCAGTAAGCAGTTAATTCTTGTTTCAAGTCAACCTAAAGTAAGTTTAAATTCGGTAGTTTGAAGAAAATAATGTGTCAGCGCAGTGTATTTTATTTTTGTAAATTTTTTTAAAACCGAGAATTGGCTTCTGTTTACAATCGATGAAAAATGGCGGAAACTTTGAAATTTTTAAAATTGTTTTTAAAATTTAGAAATTTTTTTCTATTCCGATCAATATAATTTTGGTTAAAAATACACCAGGGTAATTTGCTTATTGAAATTAGTAAATTTAATCCGTTGGCTTTCAATTAAAGCTAATTTCAAAGCTTGAAGAATACTTTTTTGTTATTAAAATTTCAGTTTAAATTTAGGTATAAAAAATGAGTGGAGGTACCTAATAGATAGATAGATAGATAGATAGATAGATAGATAGATAGATAGATAGAAACAGAATGAGATAGATAGATAGATAGATAGATAGATAGATAGATAGATAGATAGATAGGAGCTGACTTACATAGATAGATAGCTAGATATAAACAGACTGAGATAGACAGACAGACAGACAGACAGATAGATAGATAGATAGATAGATAGATAGATAGATAGATATGAACAAAAAGAGATAGATAGATAGATAGATAGATAGATAGATAGATAGATAGATAGATAGATAGATAGATAAGAAGTTTTTATTAAGATAATATGAACCTATGTTCAAAAAACTGATGTGCAAATGATAGTGAAAGCAATTCACAGTGAGTAGCCCAATCAGGGTAAAAAAAAAAATTAAAACGGAAAAGAGGAAAAAATAAGGCGTGAACATCAAAAGCCCAAAGATAACGAGAAAAATGAATTTAAATTCATTTTCTTTCCTTCTATTTTTTAAGCTTCACTCTTTGAAAATTATTGTCTGCGTGATTTTTATTTTGCCCTCTACTAATCTGCATCTTTTTTTTTCTGTTATCAATTTGGCTAGAACAGAACTTTCAATTCCTGAAAGGTCAACTTTGAAATATGGACCAACGTTGAGGAAATCAACCCTGCATGGCGATTCTCTTTGTGTTGCCATTCATGGGATGGTTTTGATGTTTTTTCGTTTATTTTTAGACGTGAATCGATTGAAAAATCTATCAAACAAGCAAGAAAAGTTGAAAAAACTAACACAAAACTATGAAGGCCTTCATAAATCAAACTAAAAAAAACAATCGATTATTTCTTTAATAATATTTTTACATTTGATTTTTATCATGTTTTTTTTATTTTATTACTACAATAATATTACGATTAAATTAATTATCCACACAAATAAAAAGTAACATGATTCTATTTAGAGTTGTTAGGAATATGAAACTGCTCATCGTTTTTCAATTAAGAGATTTCGATGCTGTTTGAAGACGTCAAGTGTCATTATTCCACAATGATTTAAGTTAGCATCTTCATTGTTCTTGTTTCGATCATTAAATTTCGAAATTTATATATACTTATAGATTGAGGATATTTAGTGAAGTACTGTTATTATTCGATGAATTATTCATACACAAATTCTCATCTTTAGTATTTTAAGACAATGTTTTGTTCGATGGGTTCTACAGAATTCCTTAAGTGTTACCTCTGAATTCTTATCTAGTTTGGTTTGAGTTATATGCAGCCTAATCCATTCTCTAGCCTTCTTTAGAGAAAACATGTCTTATATATATATATATATATATATGTATATATATATATATATATATTGTTGACGGATGTGCGTTGTGGTGCAGTGGATGTCGGCTCGGTGGGGGAAATCGGTGAGCCGAGTTCCAATTCCAGTCGAACACTTTGCATTCACTTACGCACTGGTACCCTTGGGAAATGTATTAATCCGTCCCTTCCCTCCAGTTATGGGTTAAATAACTGAGGTCTGTTGTTCATGCGATCTGTGGCAGACTTCTGCCACCGATTGTTTGTTATCAGCAGTTCCAAAAAGTGTGGATGGTGCTACACAAGCCTTCACCACTTTAAGCAATTCTTTGTGTGGTAATCTGTGTTAGACGCTCATGCGTCGAAATCGACGGAAGAGTCCATGATATAAATATAAGAGACAATGAATGTCTATTATGTTTAATCATTTTTATTAAATGTGGGTTGTTTGGATTTAATGTAGATGGCCTCCAAAATCTGAAGGTTCTTTCTACTGTGTGTATGAGTGAGAATTATTGTATTGATGACTACAAATAAAATCACGTTTAAATCTGGTCATAACACATTACATTGCATTTAAATATATGGTTTGTTATCATTTCGAGCTCTCAAGAGGTGTGACGTCATAGAACCGCATTACAAATTTAAGAACTGCGTTTGCTATTTTTGGTAACTGTTACCGTTGCTTAGCAAAGTTTGATGTTAACAGAAGATAAAATCGTCTTTGATGGTGGATGTTTATATGTTAAAGTCCTTGTAAACTCTCTGAAGATGACTCATGTGGGCCGAAAGCTTAGAACCAACTTAATAAAAAATTATCCAAATGTTCGAGAATTTTTGTCTTTATTTTCACCTGAAATTAAAGCCAAAATATGATGTTTAGAACGGCTCATGATTAAACATAATAGACATTCATTATCTCTTATATTTAACAGTATATGTTTAGAAAATTATCTGCTGCCTCGATACACTAAATATATATATATATATATATATATGTGTGTGTGTGTGTGTGTGTTTATGTATGTAGAATTTAAGATATGACTAAAATATATATCTGTGAAATGGCAATAGAAATAAAAGCACAAGGAAAACTTAATAAAAACGGATCTTATAGGCAACAATTTATCAAATGCATTATTCATTAATAAAAATAAATTCAACCATAACTTCAATCTAAAGAATGCCACAGCTATTAAAAGAGAAAATAACTTTTACCAAAATACAAATCTATCTTTGATTTTTTCAAATATCTCATTTCTTAAAAGAAATACTCTTTTCCCAAGCCAACATATAAGATTACAATTTATAAAACTTAAAAAATTGGTTAAGTTCATATATTATTTAAAAAATATAATACATTAGTCAATCCCAAACTAAAGTAATAATTACAGTATTAAAAAAATTACTCATTTTGTTTATTAGACATTATTTTCACATCACTTAGTACCTTCCATAATTTACCTTGACTTTTCAGTTAACCTGATGTACATTTATGATCGTTCTTAAGTGTAAAAATTCTGAAAAAACTAACGACATTTTTCTGTTTATAAATATTTGCTGCAAAATAAAATCTTACACTTGATTCGGTAAAGTCCATCAGACGACGAAACGTTTTGTTTTTATTCACACACACACACACACACACACACACACACACACACACACATATATATATATATATATGTATATGAGATTCTATATTATTTACATTATTCGGGTTGTTGCCCTAATATTTGTTACTATATTCACGGCGTTTCTGCCATTATATGCTCCGACTTCTTCAGATAATAAGAATTTTGAATTGAACCTATTATTTTGATCACTGTGGTAGACTGTTCTCATTTCATGAGTCATACCATTTCATACTAACAAACGTTTAATATCTGGATAAAAGCGTTGGTTAAATCCAGTAACTTGACCTAAAGTCTGGTAAGTTCAATACCTGGCTACAGCAGTGGTAAACAAAAAACATAGGGAATTGAGTTAAATGAAGATATCTAAGACATCTGGAAGTGGCATGACTCATGGAACGAGTACAATGAACCCTAGTGATCAAAATAAGTTATGCCCACGGGATAGACCTCACAAGACGCCATGTCATGCCAACTACCTACTATTGATTTTCCCGTCTCTTATTGACAGGGGACAGGCGAAAGAGACTCGGATCTCGACAAGTAGAGACCTGTACCTGAGCCTGCCAAGCTGTTCTGCTGCAAACGGAGGAAAACCCAGATGTAACTAATTTTGACGGGCATATTCATTCACGATCAGACACCGCTGTTGCGTCTGTACTGTCGTTGATATCAGTGTGGAATAGCCGAAAGGACGTCGTCTCAAACACAAGCTCCTACTAAATATAACGGTTGTAGCCATAAGAAATAATGTCGGATAAAAGTCTTCATATATATGTATGTGCTTTGCAAGTGGACATAGTTATCTACCGAGGTATTTACGAAGCTTACTTGAAGCTATCACATGGAAGAGGACCTCGAAACATTGGTAGCCGAAAAGATCAGCGTTTCTCAATCTTTAATTTTGTTATTTGTGACATTTTGGGATACTTTCTAAAATAAGTTGCACTAACTTAGGTTACTAGCAAGAAAGTCAATTCCTAATTTAGTAGTGCTGTTTTTCTAACGAGGATAAATTCGTTTCTTGTAGTGAACGCTCATGCCGGGTATTACTGACTAAACATAATGTAGTCTGGCACAAAGAGATAATTCTCAGTATTGAACTCATTTCATTTACAGGATTAGCTTGCTAGACTTTACTCAACACCAGGCATCGAATGAACATTAGGCAGTAAATTTACCCCGTACGTGTACAGAATTGAAAATATTTAAAAATAGTCTGCAAGATTAAATTGTTTTGCATCGCACTACGGCAGGTCCTTCTTGTATATGTAATCATGTTTTAGTGATTGATTATCAAATTGGTTACTTTTTTTTCTATATTCATTCCCCGCGCCAATGTGTCTCTCCATCATAATCGGTCAATGGACGGATGCACGGCGTGTGTATGTGTGTTTGTGTGTGTGTGTGTGTGTGTGTGTGTGTGTGCGTGTGTTTGTGTGTGTGTGTGTGTGTGTGTGTGTGTGTGTGTGTGTGTGTGGAGGTATTGCTTTAGCTATAACAAAAATGTTTGCCGTTCTCTACAAAAGCAATTGAAATTGAATGAAATTTGATTTTAATGCCCACCCAGTCGTTCCCGCCTTTTCTGCACGGAGATCAATCAGTTGACTTTATTGGCTGCTCGGCCGACAAATTAGTTGCTTTATGTTTCACTTCTTTCTGTCCGTTAAAAAAGGAAAAAAAAAAAGGAAAAATCTATCACTTTTATTTTTTCTTTGCAAAATCTGTTTTATTTTTGGGGTTCCCTTTTTCCCCACTTCGAATATTTTGAGGTTTTTCTTTCTCTCTCACTTTTAATTTTTCTTTCTAAACCTCTTTCTATTTTGACCTTTTTTCTTTCCTTCCTTTCAAAATTCCATCTCTTCATCCTCGAGTTCTCTCGTCTATTTTAATTGAAATACAAGAAAATATACACGTTCACTCAATAGACACAGAAAATAGAAATTTTAACATATATGTAGGTGTACACAGACACTTTCTCGAGCAAGACTTTTATTGTGAAGAGATTTTTCGGGCATTTTAAAAAATGGGAACTTTTTGGCGTAGTTAAATCAAGTAAAAATTTATTTTTTAAATCCCATAAAATTAGCTGTTACGATTATTTTTATCATTTACATGATTCGGACTTTTTTCCTTATCTTTATTGTCATATTTACGATGTTTCGGTCGTTGTACCCTCCGACATTCTTCAGGTGACTAGAATTTTAAACACAACCCTTTATTTATATATCTACTAGGGTAGATTATTCTTGTTCCATGAGTCATGCCTCTTCCGGATATCTTTATTATCTCCATTTAACTCAACTCTCTAAGGTTTTGTGTCTTCACTATTCTTTGGATTAAGTCACTGGATTCAATCAATGTCTTTATCCACTGGGTCATGTGCCCTTGAGAACATATTTATATATTTTTTAATTTTTTATTATTTTATTTATTTTTATTTTCTGTTTACAGTATCAAGTATATATATATATATATATATATCCTTTCCTTTCAACATCGAAGTCGTGGTCAGTTGTTTCCTTTTATTTTCTTTCTCAACTTTTTAAATTTTTTCTCTAAATCATGTTTTTTACTAATAAGTTTTTACCATTTCTAAACATGATACTTAAACTTAATTTATACAATTAACGTATATAAATCTCACGCACGCACGCACACACACACACACACACACACACACACACACACACACACACATACATACATACATACATACATACACACTACCGCCATAATTATTAAAGCCACCCCACTCTTTTAAAAAATGATGTATTTCATACTATTTTTTAGTATTTATTGCCAAGTAAATAATTGTAAATGAAAATAGAATGGAATTTTATTAATGCTGCACAATAACATGTGCATAAGTTGAATTTATAAATATTTAATAATTACCTATATTGCAGTTTTATCAATGAAAGAATGAAGAAAATTTAGGCTGATTCGGACGAGTTCATCTTTGCTTCTATGCATTGTAAAAGTTTGCAAAGTAACAAAAGAACCATTCCATTTTCATTTAGACTTATCGACTTAAAAATAGTATGAAATGCATCATTTCTTTAAAAAAAAACTGGGTTTGCCGTTAGTATATATATATATATATATATATATATATATATATATATATATATAATTGCTTAATGTTTCAGATTATAGCTGATACTATATCTGCAAATTGAATTCCTGGGTTTAAATATTAAGGATTTCATTTTCATGTCCGCTTTGATCTTTTCCCTAAAAGACAGTTTCACATTTGTTTTTGTTGATTGTGTTTCAAGCAATATTGCATTATCTTTTTCGATGGAAAATTGTTGATTCTTTGAGTAAAACTCATTTTTGTTGCAAAAAATGGAAAAACTTGATTAGACCTTGATGTGAAGTAGTCGTCTGACAAATCAACCAAATTAAAATGATGACGCCAATGTTCTCATAGATATGCGCGTTTTTATTAGTTTTAACATAAAGGTTAAGATGTGAAAAATATGTGCGATTTGTACATCAATATAAAAATAGTAAAAAACATATATATAGTGGAGGAAAGATCCAAAACAAAATAAAAATGTTTTCGTGCAACACGTTTCGTCCCTCTGGACTTCATTAGACTAGGTTTGTTTAGGCTGAAGCGACTATACATACGCACGAACAAGGAACGCTCTGAATTATTTATTCTAAATTTAAAATTCCCACCATGCTATGCTCATGCTCATATGTAGTCGCACGGACATAACAATTAAAGGACGAAACGCGTCTTCTGAAATTTTTTTCCAATTTGTCATACATCTTTCCGCCAAAATTTTTCTTAATATATATATATATTGTTTAATTACTTAGTTTCTGGTCACAATAAGATTAGACCAGTACACATTTGTATTAAAAAGTGTTCAATACTATTATATTGTAGAAATTTTGAATATTTTCCATTGGTAAACTAGTTATTACTCGACCTAGGTTTCTACCATTCTCAATCTAGGTCGCATAATAACTCGTTTACAAATGGAATATATATATATATATATATATATATATATATATATATGTGTGTGTGTGTGTGTGTGTGTGTGTGTGTGTGTATGTGTGTGTGTGTGTATTTATTTAATTTTAAATCGAAAAGGATGAGCAAATAAGTAAATCTCCAAAACCCGATCCTATAGAGACACAAAACCTTAGAGAGTTGAGCTAAATGGAGATAATAAAGATATCCGGAAGAGGTATGACTTATGGAACAAGAATAATCTACCCTAGTAGATATATAAATAAAGGTTTTGTTTAAAATTCTAGTCACCTGAAGAAGGTCGGCCGAAACGTTGTAAATATGACAATAAAGATGAGGACAAAAGTTCGAACCATGTAAATAATGAAAATAATCGTAACAGTATGCCAATTTTATGGGTTTTACTCGATTTAACTACACCAAAAAGTTCCCAGTGATAGGCCGTAATAAGAGTCAACATTTTTTATTTTTGTAAACTAATTATTTTTCAGCAATTTTGTTGTTGTTGTTGATCATGAAAATGTTTCTAAAAATAGAGCAATCATTCATTTTAATAAGTTAATTCTTGAACACGTTCCGTCACGTGAAATACTGATTGATTGATCCATTTGTTTTTTGTGTTTTATCAACCTTTTGCAGGTTATTTAAAGTCAGTGAATGTTTATAGAGTGTAAGAATTTTAGGAGATAATAATGATTTACTGATAAAGGTTTTACTAATTAACCCATAGCTGAGGAGAGGAGAGGTAGATTTACGCCTTTCCTCAAGGTATTTTCGTGTAAGTGAATATAAGAATAGAAGTCGACAGGAATTGAAACCCAGCTCTCCGATTAACAATTCCAAGCCGTTATGTATTAGACAAACGACACCTGCAAGCTTTACAGTACCTGGTATTCTCAAGCGGTCACCCATCTAGATACTTAACAGGCTCCACGCTGCTTAACTTGGGTGATCTTTCGAGAACCGCTGTTTCAACATGACATGTATGAAGAATGTAAAAGGTGATTGATTGATTTCAATGTTTAACTGCATATCAATTACTTATGGGTCATTCAATGCTGAAATTTAATCTTGTTGAGAGTTTTCAACTAATCTAATTTGGTCATGTTCCTATAAATATATATTGTTGGCAATGTGTTTTATATAAAAAACGTACTACTTGTATTTATACCGTAAAAACATTTTTTATACTGTCATAGTGCTTTGTTTTTGTTTGAGGAGGTCACTATATGTCCATAGCTGGGAGCCTAACAGGTGCCACCACGCTGGGTAATAGTAGATCTGGGAACGACTGTAATTAGGAGGGTATTCCATGCTCCTCAAAACCTCCAATCTCCGCCTAGCTGCTGAATGTAGTTTATCGTCAAATCCAGGACTAAAAATGTAGGAAAAACCCAAATACATTTACTGCTTTTTTCTTTCAAGTAATAAATATCAAATAATATTTTTTTAAATTTCACTGTAAAAAATGAAGAACGAAACTATTTTATTTTCCAAATGAAACAAATCAAGTGAAGTATTGAAAAAATTAACATAAGTTTTACAAAGTGAAAAAATATCTAAAGGTTTGGACGTAGACATGAGACATCAATGCACGATCTGATATATCTCATATATTAGGTTCATTTAAAAATAAATAAATACATAATTAAAATATTTTGAAACTGTGTAGTCTTTCATCTGCAAAAAGAAAAAAGCATTTTATAATCATTAGCAAAATTTCAGATTTAACCTAAAGTCAATGTATGATATAACACATCACTCAATAAATCCCGAGTCAAACTAATAAAACAACAACTTTTAGGCAAAATTCGATTCTACTGATTTCAACGATTCTCTAACAATTTGATTACTATTTTGCAGAACGATTTGTCTTTGTCATCAAAATACACCTCAGTTTCCTATATCACTTCTTCATTCGAACCAAATCTCTTTCCCTGGATCATTCTTTTGAGATCTGCAAACAGCCAGTAGTTGCTGGCGGCTTAATCTGGAGTATGCGGAAGCAATTCAAAGCGCAATTCATGTAGTTTTGCCATCGTTGCGACTGACGTGTGTCACGATGCGTTGTCTTGGTGAAAGATCATTTTTTCTTCTTCTTTGTGAACGGTTTTTCGCGATTTCTTCCTTCAAACGTACCAATAATGCTATATAGTATTCACTATTGGTGGTTCTTAATTGTGCATTTGAGTAGCTATCCCTTCTTTATGAGTTTAATTAAAACCGACTGACAAGGTACTGGAGTTAAGATTTTTTATTTAATTTTTCTGGACATAAATTAGGTAGAAATTGTCGGCATGTTCTGTAGGTCCAAGCAATTTCGGATATTTTTTAGCCATTATCAAGGATAATTTTATTTTTACTTTTAACTGAATGTCTGAATTGTTTTATGTATGCATCTAGGATTATAGGGAGGTTTTATATTCCACACACACACACACACACACACACACACACACACACACACACACACACATATATATATATATATATACAAAAAACGCGGAAAATCACAAGAACAATAGTTATTTAACCTAAATTAGTGAAAAAATATGCTTGAGGAAGTTCGGGGAGTGCATCAGTCGAAACGTTGTACTTCAAACCGCAAGCATAATGAGTGAAAATACTTGAAGGTTAATTAATAGATACCTGCGTTCTGTTGTGGTCTACATATGGACGAACAATATCTTTCCAATATCTGTTTTCAATGCAAAAAAAAAAAAAGTAATGTGAAAAATATTGATACAAATGTCCTGCTACATTGTTGCGACAAATTGTTAATATTTGCAGTAATTGTGGCCGTCGTGCAATCAATAAAAATACTAATAATAAATATTGAAAAATGACCAAGTGGATTCTGTTCGGAAAGTATGCGCGGAACGCCGAGTGTAAACCTTTGACAAAGAAAGCGTATCTTTTCAGCCGGATATCGATCACTTGCGATCGTGTTGAAACCGGAAGATCTGTGTACGCTCTGAGCTTCACGCCCGACTAATTCTCTCCATAAATTCATCAAGTTGCACCCATAAATATTTTATATGCCGTGCGGCTTTCTAATCTACGCAAGAGACTTTCTCTTTTTTCGCTTTCACCATCAAATTACTCTTAAATCTCCACGCAGTGGTGACTGATTTGTTGAATTTTGAAATGTGATTGGCATTCCATTGATAATCGACGACGGTAAAGTTTATCATCTGAATATTGGGTTTTTATGGAAACTACTATTCGGAAGAATATACGCTACGTTCTTAAAAATACCGGCACATAAAAAGAAAGAAGAAAAATAAATTAAAAGACACCCTTCTACTAAGCTGAAAATTAAGTTTTGTTTATAATTATTGCGATACAAGACATTGTTTTTATGTTCAAACTTTTTAAATCAATAATTTTCTTTATTTTAGATGTTTCTTTTTACTCACTGTTAACGAATTCGAAGGCCAGGAAAGCCACGGATTGACACATGATATAGTAAGATCAATTGACTGTGCAATTTCGAGTTTCAAACCAAACTAATATCAGTTCGGTGCAAAAGTTTTTGCCAGTTTGTAAAAAGGGCATTTTAAATCATTGTAATTTATTTTATGTATATTGTTATTACTTAAACATATCACCATGATTAATTTATAACTTTTTCTTTCAGTTTATTAAAGCATATTTTTCTGCAATATTCTCACCCATGTTCTTTCCATCTAAAAAAACACATAAGGCATGCTCTACTCTATGAGTTTCTCAGAGTTTCCAATGCAAATGCAACGTGTTTTTGTTGCGAATCATTGCTTTCACGACATCTTCAGACACCATTTTGGGTAGGCTTGTCACAGGTGATGGGAAGTGGATTCTCTACTATAACGTTAAACGTTGGAGATCGTGAATAAACGATTGTTGGCGATCGTGAATGAAAGATTGTTTTTCGTGAATAAATCGAGGAGAAAGACCACTTCAGTAACCGAGAGCAGGACTCCATCCCAAAATGATCATGTTGAACGTATGGTGAGATATTGAAGGGATCATCCATTACGAACTTTTACACAACAGTTAAACTATTACTGTTAGTCTCTAACTTAGTCGTTTTAAAACTGCTTTGACTCGAAGACGACCTTCTTTAGTCAACAGAAAGAAAGTCATCTTCCATCATGATAATGCTCGTCCTCACACATCACTCTTGACCAAAGATTTCCTAGGAGAATTTGGTTCGGAAATCTTGCCCCATCCTGCATATTCTAATGACCTAGCTCCCTCGGATTATCACTTATTTCGAGGATTACAAAACCATTTAGATGGCCTTAGGTTAACATCACGAGAGGAGACTGAACATGAGTTAGATTCATATTTCACATCAAAACCTAAAGAATCTTAAAAAGCGACGCATTTATAAACTCGTTGGCAAATGGAATCAAGTTATAGAGCGCAAAGGTCGTTATTACTGTGAATAAAGATTAAAAAAAACACACAGTTTTTCATTTCCAAGATGAAATTTTAAATCGGTAAAAAGTGTTATACCGACCTGATAATGAATTATTAAAATTTTAATTTTAAATCTAAATTCATACGACGTAAGCGTAATGAATAAAAAAAGAAAAAAATGAAAAAGATATTAAGAATAATCCAGAATAAAAATATACTGTGAAAAAAAATCATTTGCAAACGGATAGAAAAGGAAGAGGTACACATAAACAGAAAGGAACATAAGGCGATGGTGAATCTTTTCGTCGGATTTCTAGAACATTTACAGCGATGCGATCCTACAGAACGAGAAGTTCAACTAGCATTTATTATTGGAGGGCACAATACGCCGATAACCCTATATTGATTTCAGAACATTGTAAGAACTCCAAGGCGAGTCAGTAAAAGAAAGCGCAATGAATAGACGAACCATCAAATATAAAAAGACAGAATATATAGTCATTAGCAATATGGACAGCCCAAGATGCGATCTGCTAATTGGAAATGTCAAATTGGAGCAAGTAACCGAAATACCTAGGAAGCATTTTAACAGATGACAGGAAATGTGACGCCGAAACCCGAAGGCGCATTAAAATAGAGAAAGTGGCTTTTCAAAAGCAAATCAAAATATTAGGAAACAAGAATATTTAGTTAGAAACAAAGAAAAAAGTTCCTTTTATGTTATGTAATATAAATCGTCGATGGTTGGAGAAAGTGAGAACCAAGAAAGTTTTAAGAAAAATCAAAAGAGAAGGACACATATTTAAAATCGGAAAGAGACAGTTGAAATTTCTGGGCCATATTATGAGGAAAAAAGTCTTAGAAATTATGATATTCGCAAGACATATTGAAAAACAGAGGGACAGATGGAAACAGCGAGTAGCCTTTCTAAATATCTTGTGTCTTGTGCCTGCCAGACCAGAAATTGGGAGGTATAGTAAAAATTAAACATCGCTAAGAGCTTCAAAAGATAGGATGTTGCGTAGAACAATGTAACACAAAGATAGTATTTTATAATGTTTCAGTTTAATAAAACGTATAGAAGATAAATCAAATTTTAGACCAAATCCCTACCCAGGTCCTTCTCACTCCTGTCGGAGGAACCTCAACCTTAATGTTTATGTTTTCAGCTGTGTAGCCATGCTTGGTCAACTGCGGGTTGGTAAGGGAATTTAGCCCAAAGCTGGAGATTTTGGATTTTGGATTGTCCTTCTCCTAGACAGCTTTCAACCTCAGGCTATTTAACTCACAGCTGGAAGAGTGATGGCTTCATAACTTTCCCAATGAGATTTGCGCGTTAATGAATGTAATAAACTCGACTAGATTTCGAACTTCGACTCCGATTTCTCAATACTAAAATGTGCCTCAAATAAATGTTTAAAAATAAAAATCTCGGAGCAAAATACGACCTTCGTTGAAGGCCAGTGAGAGGCTAAATTTGACAAATGTTTCTTCCCTATTAAGCTGTCCCAAAGATCTATAGAGTTTTATTTTTATTTTTTTGCTTTGTTTTCCCATATAAAAGTATTTGTTGAGTTCTTGGTACGCACATATTTATTAGCATTTTTTACCATTTTTATGTGCAAGAAAAGTTGAAGTGACGAGAACAAAATTCAATTGATAATATATATCAAATAAAATGTTATAATGACAGATTTTGAATAAATGCTTTCGACAAATTTGTAGATAAATGTCTCTAAAATGAAGACTACAACTGTATTGGGCTGATATTGTATCGTTTGGGCAGACGGTTTGGATAGATGAGCCATGCCCCCTATTCTTTCTTGATTTTATGCGATATCATTGAACGATTGTTTTTCTTCCAGTTCGGAATAACCAGGACAAAATCTCTCTGGGGGTTAACGTCCGAATGAACACGACAAAATCCACTCCTCAAACAAACTGACGCGTGAGACAATTGTGACAATTGTAGACACGGATAAGCACTAACGTTTTCTCAAAGACCACCCATGATGAAGTTCCATTATTCAAAACACTGTTTTCTTTATTATTTTTAATACCATCTTTTGCCTGATATATTCTTCGGCTTTCCACTAATGTATTAAAAATTCTAAAAATGTTCGACAACATTGATAGAAATATATCTAAAAAAATAAAGACACTGTTCAAAAAATTTTATAGTATAAACAAAATAACGAAATTTTATAGTATAAACAAAATAACGAAATTTTATAGTATAAACAAAATAACGAAATTTTATAGTATAAACAAAATAACGAAATTTTATAGTATAAACAAAATAACGAAATTTTATAGTATAAACAAAATAACGAAAAAAAGAAGATAATATAACAACTACCAAGCGAAAAAAATCACAGAAAAAAATCAACAAATGTAAATACACACAAGACAACAAACATTTATTTACAACCTAACAATCTTTGAAGCGGTGACATATACTAACACGGTAAGAAAATAGCCATAAAAATTGGCAAGAAGAAATTAAGCAGGCATCCACTGAAGCGCGCTAAAAGGAAATTAACACAGTAACAAGCAATAAAAAGCAATTAACCAATCGCAAACAATATAGCACACTAAAAGAGGTTAACACAACAAAAAGTAATCAAAATCAATTTCTCATCAGATTACATCAAGCTCCATATAAATAAGAAAAAGGCCCGAGAAACAGCAGCAGATGAAGAAAAAAGCACTGAGGAGTCAAGACATTAAAATGGTGCTTCGAGAAACTTCATGTCGGCATAACTGCTCAGTTAAGTGAAAAAATTCTCCATATTAATCCTATAAATATATGCGTATATATATGTATATTCGCTTCACCCCAAGAAAGCAAAAAGCCTTTAGATGCAAATTGTCTCTGAGAGTGAACAAAACATGGGGACAATCCAAGAACATGATTCAAGGAGATAGGAGACGACAACGATTGACATTGCAGTTAAATCTTTGAAGATCGCAGTTGACAGGAAAGTAGAAACCGGAAGAGATTTCCATAAGCGAGAAGTGCTAGAGAAGAAACAATTAGCAAAAAACTCCTGGTTACAAATAGCAATTTATAAAGTGTAATTTTAAAACCTAGCTACCAATGTAGTACTGCATTCGTGAATTCGAGATGCCAAAGAAGAAAGCTCTTCAAAATAATAACCGTGAAAATATTTATAGACGAGGCAAAGGGAACCTATGTTGCGGCTTTAGGTAAGCTACTGAGCCGAGACGCCAGGTCAGGACCGATAACGTTGCCGATTCTTAGTATTTTGCCAAGAATCACTAAAAATATAGCAGAAGCACCAGACCAGATGCGGCAGCAATGTTCGATACACCGGCGAATAGTAGACTTACACATGTGAAGGATTGATTTTGGCGAGAGAAATGATCTCGAGGGATATAGTGAACCGATCTCTCTCGCTGGCCATCCCAGTTTGAAAGTCGTCGATGGTCATGCTAACATGAAGTCAAAAGTAATCGTGACCGAGGTTTTAAGCATACTGGCGTTGTTCAAGTTTAAGTTGGTGAATGCTGACATAATCCTTGCCTTAAGCTTATCTTTTGTGTTACAAGGAGTTTTGTTAATCTCTCGCTCAACTGCGCTTCACACATAATAACCAAGGGGGTTTCAGTCTGGGGAGTTAGATGACCAGATGAAAGGGGTTGACAGCAATGACTAGGTCTCCTGCTTTTGTGGCATGGAGTAGACTATTGTTGCCAGACCTACGGCCTCCCAGGAGCCACTCTTGAGCCAAGGCAGCACTACCTCCTCAAGGCACTTGAGGTAGGGCTCCCTGTTAAAGGCCCTGTGAAAAATGAGTAGAGGCATAACGTTGCCATTATTAGTGATCACTCCAAACACCTTCGTAATCACCATTACTCATCAAATTCTTTCCAAATCCTCTGTACTGTTCTTAGATTGACAAACACTCTAAAATGTCTGTGTTCAGCAAGTCGTTTCCAAATTTCTGGCGGAGTGAATTGTATCATGGTGCTCTATTTCTCAAAGACGGTGCCCAACTGACTCTATTATATTGTTCAAAATCAAAAACAAACAATGCGCATGCGCGAAATTAAATAATGGCTACAATTTACCCATCGCACCCTGTATGTCAGACTGAGTCCTATTAATTATATCTATTGTTTGCAAACAAAACTAATGACAATATGGTGTTAATATTATCCTATCCGGGCAATATTCGAGCGTCCATTTTGTGTCCCACACTTTTTCCTTCTCTTTTCTTATTGTTTTTATTTCAAAGCCGCTTTTTGTATTTACTTCTTTATAAATAATTATAATAATTTTAGTTTCACTATTGTTTAAACAGAAATATTTGTAATTCAAGTTTATATTTGCTATCAACAACGAATATTGCATGTTAGTCTATTAAATGATATTTGCTGTGTAATTATTAGAGTTAAATTAATCATCTATTTTTTGACACACTGGTAAAATAGTTTCAAACGCCATTTTTGCTCCTTGTAAACAGACCCGACCAAAAATTCGTCTACTTTATGAACTGGGAATTGCCGAACATTACTGTGAGAAACAGTGGAGTGGTTTCCCGTTGCATTTTTCATGGTTTGTAATTAAGCGTTCTACATAGACAATCCATTCACCATGGCTGGCTGTTCTTACCTATAAGAACAGGTGTTCGAAAGTGAACGCAATACACTATTCTAGAGTCTACACTCATCTCATTAATTCTACTTTCCCCGCCGATATCCGTTAGACTAACTACCCTAAAATCCTGTATAGTTCGATCCTATACTTTGAACCTACTTTCGAATATGGTCAATATTTGATAACACAATTTTCGATTCTACGCAAATAACCATCGAAAAGTGTGTTATGTAGGCTTGATTTGACCTTGTTTAGACTGTAGTATCATTCGTGGTCGAGTGGTCTGCGACGCACCAGAATAATTATTGGCTTCCCCTATGTTGATAGGGGTCACTGGTTCAAATCCTGCCGAATGACACACATTTTTGTACAAAATTTATCGTAAATAATCAAGCCGGTAGGAATAGATATACTGTTTGATTAAAAACAGAATATCTACTCAAATACGAGTATCGATTAAAAATAGGTAATGTTTATACATCAAAAATATTAAAAGCCTGTTGTCGAAGGGATTAGTCGCAACGTCATGTAGCAAAAAGATGTTTCTCATTCTCGGTCCGTTTAACAACTCCTGGCCATGTTGACGTTGCACATCAGGACAAGATCAAGAAAAGATTAATAAATTATAATTTTCATTTTTCTTTGTTTTATAGTTACGAGTTCATTATTAAATAAGTTTTGTAAACTGCATAATACTTTGCTGAGTAAGACTAAATTCTACGCTCTGATTTGTGCGAATTAATATATATTTGATCTTTTTGTTTTCACATGATAAGTTTAAAGCAATTGAAAATGATTTTTGAAATCCGGTGTTAAGGTGTTCGTTGGTGTCTTCTGTGGTGTTTTTTAATCAATTCTTGGTGTCAAGGCCTGGATGGGTTTTTGAAATAGAATAGAAATCAGACGGTGAGGGAAATGTGATTGCAGGGTCAGTCACGCCATGTTGTAACCAACGCTGTAGGCAGCGTAGGCGGGGAGGGGTTCGAGGGAAAGGAAAGGCGTGGCACTGGCAATGGTTCAGAAGCGTGGCAAGGTATACGAAGTGCGAAGAATAGTCCACTGAGTATTTGAAGAAACTCGCTGCCTTTTCGTTGATTTCTTCAATCCCCGTCCCCGTCCCTGTAACTGACGACTACCGATTCAGCAACCCTCTCTTCTAGTCATGCCCACCCGATTCTATACCCGCTGAGCAGGGCGGCATGCAAACCGTATCGAAATAACATCAAATTAACAAACAACTTCCGGTGAAGAGTGGCACGCATGCGTGGATTTTGGCACGAATCTCCATTCTACCGGGATTTCTGTCATTGTTAGTCTTACACACACACACACACACACACACACACACACACACACACACACACACACACACACACACACATATTGACGGCTAGGAATGTGAGTAGTTGGGATTGGATTTGAGGGTTAGGATGAAATTGTGAAAGTGTTGATAACAAGGATTAAAACTCGTAAACAGATTTCAGATAATCCCGCTAACACCAACAAATGCAATAAGAGACATTTAAGTCATTTAAGGGATTTACCGCCTGAATTATTTCAAATTGGAAGTAATGGTTTAAAGCTAAAAAGCGTTAAAAGAAAATGTCTACTATTTTATTTTGATTGCTTATTTTAAATTCCATGGTGTATTTAAAATTCTAATTGCATCTAAATTAAATGTTTTCTCTTCTGCTATAAGATCCATAACAATAAAACATAATTAGTTAACTCGGCATATAGACCGACACACACACACACACACACACACACACACACACACATATATATATATATATATATATATGCTTACGGTCATATCACGTTGAAAACACCGGTTCTCGCTCGATCCCCGAAGTTAAGCAACGTTGAACATTGTCAGTACTAGATGGGTGACCCGTTTGGGAATACCAGGTGCTGTAAGCGATTATTGACGGATGTGCGTTGTGGTGCAGTGGATATCGGCTTGGTAAGAGAAATTGGTGAGCTGAGTTCGATTTCCAGTCGAATACGCTGCATTCACTTACGCACTGGTACCCTTGGGAAAGGTATTAATCCGTCCTTTCTTTCCAGTTATGGGTTAAATATCTGAGGTCTGCTGTTCATGCGATCCGTGGCAAACTTCTGCACCGATTGCTTGTTATCAGCAGTTCCAAAAAGTGTGGATGGTGCTACACAAGCCTTCACCACTCTAAACAATTCTCTGTGTGGCAGTCTAACTGAGTTAGACTCTCGTACGTCGAAATCGACGGGCGAGTCCATAATATATATATATATATATATATATATATATATATATATATATATATATATATCGTTATCCCATACACACACACACACGCACACACACATATATATATATGTGTGTGTGTGTGGGGGGGGGGGGGGAAACGATATATCATTTATTTTTATTTTTAATAATAATGACAATTTTAGAATAATGGAAAGAAAAAACTTTAAATGAATTCGTCTCGATGAGAAAAATTCTCAAATTCCCAGCATCACAAATTCGTGGTCATGTGTAGTCTTACCAACAAAACAAATTTAGTCCGATGAAGTTCTGAAGAACGAAACGCGCCACAAGTAAACTTTTCTCATTTTGTTGTACAGTTTTCCTAATACTGTTGTTGATATATAAAAATATATATCGTCATCATATATATATATATATATATATAGAGAGAGAGAGAGAGAGAGAGAGAATGATAGAGAGAGAGAACGACAGAGAGAGAGAGGGACAGAGAGATAGAGAGAGAGAGAGAGAGAGAGTGACAGAACTTATGAATCGCTTGCATGATTAGATTCATTAACATTGTTCTACAATTTATAAATATACACGGTACCCAATAGATTAAAATTGATAAAAATCATTTTTCTCCTTTGGAGAACTTTCAGGGCTTCTGAAAATTAATCAGAAGATGACATTTCAGAATGACAACTGTGTGTTTCCATGTTAACACGCGGGCCGAAGTAAATGTCTTTCAAGTTCTTCTGAACAATTATCGAAGTTCAATTCTTCACATCTCCCATCGAACCCACTACCCCCGGGCCCCGGACGTTTCATCTACTGTAAGTAAACCAGCCGGATGTCCATGCTTTTGCCATCTCTCCGTTCCAAACCTGAAATAGAAATCTTGGTGAATCTCACGCGCCTTCCGTTTGGTAATGGCTTCAAGAATCTACTTTCTAATTTTAAAATATTAATAGAACGAAACGGTACAACTTCAAAAATGGACATTGTTTAAAGAAAGCATGGATTTCGGGAAAAGTGTATGCGTGCCACGGCCTCTCGTGAAACTTAAAATCTTAACTAAAGTGCTCTCCTGAACATGTATTTCCGGTCAGCATAAGAAGTGCCCATTGCTAAACACGGATTTTGACGATAGCAAATGATTTTGCCCATGATGCAACCGTAAAGGCCTTATGATGAGGTTCTTTTTTCTGGTAACAGATATCGATTACAAAAAATTTCAATTTGAGAAGGCATCAGTTATTTGTACTATAATTGTTTAATTATACATTTACATTTTAATGACCTGGATGCATTATACTTACTGATGCGAGTCAGTGTGTTTATCTGTGTAACACGATACACACCCACTCAAACACCCCCATATATATATATATATATATATATATATATATAAAATAAATGTTCAATAATCAAAATTGCTGAATAAACATTTCAACATGAAATCCCTAAGAGAGATTTCACGTCTCCTCAGCAACAGTGCATATTTCAAAATGAGAATAAAAATAAAAATAAAAAAGAGAAATAAAGAATAAATAAAAAGTGACGGTTAAGATTTGAGAAATTTACGTCACAAAAAAAATTTTGGAAGTAAATCAGTCTTTTTTATTCGATAGAGTTGTAAGTGAAGAAATGGAAAATTTGGTTTGTCTCGCTTTACAAAGGAAAAGGGGTAAAGAAATAGGAAATCGTTAAATTGAGAATTGGGTTAAACAGAAAGGGAATGGGGAGGGAGGTAAGAAAATTAAAGAAAAGTAAAGAAAAGGAAAGAAGAGAAAAGAAAGGAAAAAGGAAAAATGTTCTAAATTAGAAACGCTCGATACGCGTCAAACAAATCTAACTTAAATGTTTAAATGGCTTACAGTATTAGAAAAAGGGAGTTATTAGAAAAAGTATATTTAGGAGAAAAATGTAGATAAAAGAGTTAAATAAAGTTAAGTTAATCTAATTAAAGATATCTCTAGGTATAGACAAACTAAATAAGAAAGAATAAAGATTAAAGAAAATTATAAATTTTTCTTAAAAATTAATTAAAAAACATTTTTTTTTATATAAAAAATTTTTATATAAAAAATTTTTGTGACGTAAATTTCTCAAATCTTAACCGTCATTTTTTATTTATTTTTTATTTCTCTTTTTTATTTTTATTTTTATTCTCATTTTGAAATAAGCACTGTTGCTGAGGAGATGTGAAATCTCTCTTAGGGATTTCATGTTGAAACTGTTCTTTTTACAAACATTTTAGAACATTACTACAGTATTCATAGCTGATTCTATTAATTGACGGCTTAAGTGTTTTAATGAATATTTCCACGAGGAAATGATTTTGTTGTTTTCATGGTGTAAGATTAATAATCCTAGTGGATTCTAGCAATATTCGGTTAAATATTAAACTTGATCCAACAGAGAACACGATGTAAATTTAATTTACAGAGCAGATATTCATTTATTTCATATGTAAATTTAAATTTTACATTTAGGAAATATCTATTTCAACATGCCTACGAGAGACATGCATTGTTTAACCTTAACGAAAACAAAAAATGTATGTAAAGGCCCTTAAAAAACCGTAAATTTCCACTATATAAAGCATGTGTGTGTGTGTGTGTGTGTGTGTGTGTGTGTGTGTGTGTGTGTGTGTGTGTGTGTGTGCCGTCATATGTGTGTGTATGAAATATGTACTTTAACCGCAAACCTTTGAGCGACCAATGATTTTCCGAAGAACAAAATTAAATTCCGTAATCTTGGAATTAACTGCCATCTATAAAAAAAATGTGATCAGAACAAAAAAGCAACGCGGTTCCGAAATACATTACCAAAAATTCAAGAACTACCACAGATAATATTTCAATTCATCGTAGCATTTGGGAATCAAATAAAATACGGAAGTATAAAAAAGTAAACGCAACCGTAAAAAAAAGACAAAAAAAAAACAAACAAAAAACAAAAACAAAACAAGAACAACAAACAATTTTGATTAACCAACAAATTCAGATACACCGCAAAAGAAAGTGCCCATTAATGAAGCGGCTATAATCAAAACGCCTGATAACAAACATTTACAACGAATATCCAACAAATTTTGAACTTTGAGAAGTACTTTTAATTGTTCTAGATAATTGTCATTGTAATACATCCTTACAGTAGTTGTAGAAAGCTGACATGGCAAATCATGTGTCTCCGGGTTGAAAGGTCAGGCCAGTACCCTAAACACTAACTACAACGTACGGATATTCACAACTGTCAAGTTTGCACAATTCAGTCGAGACGGAAAGATAATTTGCTGGCTTGCTATGCAACAAATCTTAAGTTAATCTTGTCAAACCACTCTGCAGAAACGTATGAAGTAATCAGGACAGCTTATGGATTACCGTATATGAGCCGGTGAGTGTTTATTGTCAGAACAACAGAAAGCAAGTGAGAGACGTTGTGAGGTGTGGCAGTGATTGGGAGGCCAGGGCGCCGAGGTTAGAAGAAGAAACTTGCAATTTTGTGAACGAAAACCAGTGTACATCTCTTCTAACAGTTGATACACGGTGTATAGTTGGTGAGGACACTGTACGCATAATTATGCAAAGTTTATTCTGAGGAAGTCCAATGACAAACAGAAAAAGAGGCAGACTGATTACATCGAATTTAATTTATTTAAAATAAAATATTATAAAGGCACAGGAAAAATGAGGGCTAAAGAGTTAGTCTACAGGTTCTTACATGTTAAATAGTAGATATTTAGATAGGAAAAGGAAGAAGATTTTCCCCTAAACATAGATTGCACCTATCGTGAAAATTTCTAGGAGTACGGGCTGAGCCAATCAGTTTCCAACTAACTATGGGGTTTAGTCCTTCTTCCTACGTTTTCCAAAATCTTCGGGAAAGGGCTGTTTGATATTTTTAATTGGGAGTGGGAAAAGAATGCTTATGGTTATAGTAACGTTGCTTAAAATCCCCCGCGGATATATCAATATATGTCTGGTAATTTGTTCTAGTATTGGTTAGTGAAATTTCAGCTTCGTAGATTACCTGGGTGTATTTACACTTGTCCTGGACCTTTATAATATTTTGTCTTGTTTTTGTGACGATTCTTATTTCCATTTTGTTTTTCCTTGACTGTATTACTCATATAACTTTCCTGCGCTTTGTTATAATTGTAACGGGTGGGTAGGTTTATATACATGTGTATGTATTTTTATAAGGATTTTTGTGTCTGTGCATGTGTCTATGTATATCTACATATGTGTGTATATGTATATGGGTATGTATTTATAGGTATTTATATGTGGATATGTGTGTACGTATGGGTGTGGATATGTGTATATGTATATGGGTTTATAATTATTCATATGTGTGTATATGTATAGGTGTATGTATGTGTATATGTAGGTATACTTGTATATATATATATATATATGTGTGTGTGTGTGTGTGTATTGTGTATATATATGTATATGTGTCTGTGTGTATATGCATATATAGAACTTTGTTGAACCAACTTTAAAATAAAATAAAATTTATTATCTTTTTTAATTTTTAATGGTAAATCTATATTACCTTTTACACAGAAAGATTAATTTTGTTTAATTTTTAGCAGAGCTCTTACAATATATATAATGTTTCGGTTCCTTTCGTACTAAGCCGCCTTAAATTTAGTTTCTTAAATTCTAAAAATAATTAAAATGAAATTTAACTCGTGAATTGCAAATATCCTTTATATATTTAAGTAAATTATTTTCGGAAATGTGTGTGTGTGTGTGTGTGTGTGTGTGTGTGTGTGTGTACTTGTAGTAATGGATTCTTTTGTGATCTACCCTTGAAGTTAATATTTTTAATTTAAAATTTAAAATTTTAGATTTTATATTTAAATTTCTATGTCCAAATGTTTTCTATCAAATTTGTCCCAGTGATTATTTATTTAAACTAAAATCCCTTTGGTAAATTTTTCAATGTTTTTTTCAACACTGATGGTAGCAGTTTTCTTTTGTTTCTATGGGAAAAAAAATTTATTAGCTTACTTCCCAGTCAACCACCCCTTCCCCCTTTTTCCTTTTTTCTTTCGTTTCCCCTACCACTTCTATCCCTCTGACATGGCTAAATTTAAACTCTTCACTCAGGTATGGTGGAAGAGGTATGTCTTCTAATAAGAGAAATAATTATCTGTCTGACTCTCTCTTTTTACTTCCTTAAATTCAAAAATTGTTAATCCCACCCCATTTTATTTTCCTGTGGATAGATTTTTCTTACTTCTGCCGGTATAAAATCTTTTAATACATTTGAATTTGAGTAAATAGAATTTCCGTTTCGCCGTTGCTGAAGAAGCGAGGATTTCCTCGTAGAAACGGTTATTCAACGGATTTAAATATCGAGATTTTTGTTTTATTTTATATATATATTTATATATACGTCAGCCATTCGCACACACTCCTGTTTTGTATACCACAGATCATCAGTTTTGCTAAGCATCTGGTTGCTTTCAGTCGGGGTTGAAACCCGAATAATGTCACATCAGTCGGAGATTCTACCACTAAGCTATCGGCGCACGGCGAAGAAACGCGGATTTTAGTGTGTTTTATACACAATGTAAACAAACGCCAGAACGATGCACAAGTAGCAGTGGGTAGCTACTTTTCAAAAATCTACCATTTCCCCAGAGTGATCAATCGACGGATGAAAGCATAAATAATCAGACAGGATATATTTCTGAAATGAGATATCATAATTATTTATACTATTTACATTGTTCAGACTGTTGTCCTCATCTTTATTGTCATATTCATGTTTAGGCCCTCAGGTAATATACAGTCGAATTTCTAATCGAATCATTGGGGTAGATTGTTCTAGTTTCACGTGACACTTCTTTTCTTCACCCAACGTCCTTATGCACTGAGTCATTCATTCTTGGGGATAGAAAAGGCATGATGCATGGAACGAGAACAACTGATCCTCGTGAACCACATAAAGGGTACGGTTCAAAATTCTAACGTATATCCCATGAAGAAGGCCGAAGCATACAACTGTCGAAACGTCATAAATATGACAATAAAGATGAGGACAACAGTCTAAACAACATAAATTGTGTTAATATATGTATGTGTGTGAGTGTGTGTGTATGTGTGTGTGTGTGAGAGAGAGAGAGAGAGTGAGAGAGGGAGGGAGAGAGAACAAGCAAAATTATCTCTGTATTTTGCTTGTATTTGCTGTTAGTGTTCAAAACAAAATTGGATTGATAATTTCGAAAAGTACACAGACGCCTGACATTCACAAACTAATTCTAAAGAAACACACAAGTATATCTTGACACAGCTATGCAGACGTACACACAAACTGATAAGCCAGTGAAGTGATTCATAATTTGAGCCACTCATTGGGAGTTCAAATCCGACAAACCACAACACAAAATCTTTTGTCAGTTAGAAATAAAATTATTTTTTCGGTAACCGGTTATAAAATGTATTTCTTTTTAAAAAATTTCTTAAAATTTTCATTGAAAGCAAAAATTGAAATCTTCAAGATAATAGTTGGCAATCCAATCGGCAAACTGTCAGATATTCACTCGTTTTCTCTCAATCGCCAGGCGATAAAATCAAAACATTATTCTAAAAATAAAGAGTAAGGATGGAAAAGAAAGCAAATATTAAAAATAATAAAATAAAAAAGCAATGAAGCAAGACAGAAGAAAAAGCAATGAAATATAATTTAGAAGAAGGATAAAGGATTAAAGATAAAAACAAAGGCAATGACGAAAGAGAGGAAAGAAAAACAAGAAAGAAACTACGATTTAGGAAAAAAGAGAAAATATAAGAAAAACATTAGAAAAGAAAACACAATGAGAAAAAGAAAGAAAGAAAGAAAGAAAGAAAGAAAGGAAGAAATAAAATAGAAAGTGGAAACTTAATAAAAATAAGAAAAAGAAAAAAGAAAATATGAGAAAAATATACAAGTATGGAAAAAAGAAGTAAATATAATTACAAAAAAATGGAAAAGGATAAGAAAAAGAAAGGAACAAAGAAAAAGAAAGGAACAATAAAAAGAAAAGGAATAAGAAAGGAAAGTGAAAATGAGAAGGAAAAGGAAGGAAGAAAGGAAAAAAAGGAAGAAAGAAAAAGGAAGGGAAAGTAAGTTAGTAAAAGAAAGAGAGTCACAGTGAAACAAGAAAAAAGATAAAGCATTTAAAGTCCGACTTATCCAATAATTCTACTTTGCTTTCCTGCTGAAAGCAAAAAATTTTGTAAATTGAATCCTTGCTGATCAGCGCTTCGAATTACGACGAATCTGGTAACATTAGATCGAGACAAGAAGGGGATTAAATGTTTAACGAAATAATTGAAATAAATGTTTCACTTATATAAATAAGAGATTAAAGTGGAGAAAGTAACATCTACGCACGACAGAAAGAGAAACACTTCTCTCTCGAGTCTATAATCCGTGTTCAATTCCAGGTAAGGATGACGATTACGAATTCAGTCCCATCCGCTTGTAGCTGAAAACCGTCTTCCTACAACCCATAACAGTCGATCCAGATTGTAACATGCCTTTTGTCCCTTCCTTTCTTTTAATCTGCCTATCAACTTAATTTTGTCGATTATCTCAAATTCTATGAAATCGTAACTTTCCAAAAGCAGTACCAACGAGATGTGGTTAGTAGGCTAATGCCACAGACTAATAGTATGATAGTGAGTCCGATCCTCATTGGACACTATACACTTTTAGCCTGGCACCTTAATGAAAGCCGTTCAAGGTCTTTTCAGATGACCCACTTATAGAAAATTGTGCCGTTCCGTTTTGCTCTAATCAGCAGAAGATAATCCTTTCACCACGGGGGAATTGGCTGATTTTGCGTAAAAAGACGGAATACAACGATGTCAACAGGCTACCGTAGAGTGTCACGACAAATAACTTGATAACATACAAACGTCAAAGCGAATAAACGCAAAATATTTTTGTCCCATGATATGATATGGAGAGACTTTAAACACACAAAGGTCAAATCCCTCGAACACCAATAGATATTCTAACTCTTACCTTCACGGCTACATGTTTAAATTTACTTGGATACTTATCTATATGCATGTATATTAATAAATACGCACCAATATAATGATAATGTCTAAAATTTGCTTCCGTCATGGGAGTAGAGGGCTGAATACCGGGTATAGAGCGAGTGTACATTGAAATAGCGTAGACATAGAAATCAACAGTGCATGGGGATTGGCAGTTTCACTTCTAAGACTATCATATGAGACAAATTTACAAAAATCAGAGAAATATCAATGACCCTACACACCTAATGAAGAAAACGTTTGCATAAAATATATTTTAGAAAGAGTAATAAAATGGGGTTAAATTTCAGTAAATATCTACGTGTAAAGCTCCCTAATTTGCTCTCATATATACATACCATATTAGCCAGTCTATTAGACGTACCCATGCAGACAATGATTCCAGATTTTGGCAGAGAATAACTTGGGAAAAATGCACACATTACACTCTCCTCACAAAAAAATAACCTCACCTTTATATGACATTGACATTCTCATTAACCATAAAGAAACACTTACAGTATAAGCACAAATTAAACGACTGGCACTTTTTGTTTTGGGATATGCGTTGTTGTGCAAGATGTGCGCTGTGGTGCAGTGGATATCGACTCGGCACGACAAAGTGAGAAGTTCGAATTCCAGTTAAATTTCTTGCATTCACTTTGCACAAATACTCTTGGGAAAGGTATTAATCCGTCTCTTCCCTCCAGCTATAGGTTAAATAACAGGACAGACTAGGTTCTGTAGCCTTGGCTGGCAACCAGTCTACCGCAGAAAGTAATGGCAACCTACTATGGAATAATCTTCTACTTAGTCAGTCATGTCTCTTTCGAGACATGATCGCCCAAAGCGTGTATCACGTATGGCACTTAACTGAATGACTGACATTTTGTTTAGTAAAAAATTGGTCAAGTTTAAATGCCAGGACATTTTTTGAAAAAGAAGAATTTTATTACACTTCATCATGGATTTATTGAAAATGATGTTGTTTTTAGGGAACAACATCTGCAAAAACAGCAAATTCATAATAGTTACAAAAAATCTCCTGGGATCAGTGATCTTTGGTAAATATGGTAACAGGCAAAAGTGCAAAAATATAGTACTTGTTGGTAAATGAAACTCCATTGTATACAACCAGAAAAGCAAACCTGTATATCAGCAAAACACACACAGAGCCAGGAGCAGTATACCAATCAAAGCAAATATTTTTGTGAAATCTAATATTTCTTTCAAAGAAGCAGCAAAATAGTGTGCAATTCGATAAATTTCTAAATTACTTTTTTCTGAGTGATTTTTTTTCAGATTGTTTAATTCCAAGAGCTCTAGTTTCAGAGCCGAGCTCTATGCGGGCACTGATTCTTGATGGAGTTCACTTTTCTCTGGGTATTCATGTACCTCTCATACATAATGCTGTTGTGATGGATGCGGGGATAGTATTTTTGAAAAAACCCGCGTCCAATAGGCCGGCAAATACAATATTGATCTCTCAAGTTTGTTTTTATTCATATATATATATATATATATATATATATATATCCGAGTGGGTACAGAACGAAGAAAGAATTTTTTCCGTCCCAAAAATTAATTTAAAACAGTGCTCGATATATGATGTATAGAGCTGCGAATATTTATTAGAAATTATGTTTTAGAACATGCACATAAAGGATGTGCGTTGTAGTACAGTGGATATCGGCTCGGAACGAGAAGCCGAGTTCGAATTCCAGTTGAATCCATTGTATTCACTTACGCGCAAATACCCTTGGGAAAGGTATTAATCCGTCTCTTCCTTCCAGTTATGGGTTAAATAGCAGGACAGATTAGGTTCTATAGCCTTGGTCGGCAACCAGTCTACCGCAGAAAGTAATGGCAACCTACTGCGAGATAATCTTCTGTCAAGTCTCTTTCGAGACATGATCGCCCAAGCGTGTATCACGTATGGCACTTTAACTGACTGACATTATTTTTTAATATATGTCCTCGACAATCATATGTTTGTTTCAACGTGGGTACGTTTCTTCGGGAGGTAAAAGCAAAACTGAATTCGTCTGCTCCCTATATTTGGTTCATTGTTGTTGTGGTTGGGGTAATTGATAATGAAGGGAATGGCGTAATCCCATAGAATGGTGACATCATCTATTTCCGTAACCGGTACTGGGTGATGTTCATACCAGTGTTTGTTTACAGATTTTCCATAGTGTTTGCACATTGTCCAATGTAAATATTGCCCCACTCTATCGTGGCGATTTTTATATTCATTTGGGGCAAGTACAGAACAGCCTGAGATTAAATGGTCTATTGTTTCTTGGTGTTTATCACAAAACCTGCATTTTGGATTCGTATTATTATGTATAATATTTGCCTGAAAGTTCCTGGTGAAAAGACTTTGGTCTTGCGCTGCAAGAATAAAGCCTTCAGTCTCAGACTTTAATCCAGATGCACGTAACCATCGATGAGTATTAACTTTATCAACATTGGGTTTATTGGCACGTTCTAGATATTGGCCATGCAGAGGTTTGTCTTGCCAGCGTGGTTTCATCTGTTCAAGAGTTTTATCTTTGGCTTTCATTTTTTGCCGCAATAGTTGGTTCTTGGCTTCTGCTTTGCTTTTCTACAGAATCTATTAACTGTAAATCTTGTTTGTATTTACTGCCTTCTTTTATTATTGAATATTTTTTCTTTCTTTCTTCATGTTGCCTTACTAATTGTATCATCCAATCCTTTGTTGTTTCTATGTATGTTAGCCAATAGTTGTTGCCTTGTTTGACAATTCTAAGCTGAATAAGACCTCTTCTACATTCTTTACGTGGTATGTATAAATGGTCTACATCAGCCTTTGGATGATGCATCTTATGCTTAGAAAGAAGCTTTTTTGTTTTAGAATCCATTCGCCTGATGTCGTTTAGAGTCCAGTTTAAGATGTTGAAACTATATTGGACAACTGGTATTGCAAGGCTATTAATGGCCATAATTCTGTTCTGAGAATTCAATTCAGTTTTTAATATCATTCGTAGCCTTCTATAGTACTCTTTACGCACTATTTCTTTCATTTTTTATGGTGAATGTTTTCATTCTCATTTACACCTAGGTATTTACAAGCTTCTTCTGGTTTCAATTATTTTATTGTTACAGCAGGGTCTAAGCTAATTGAGGATGTTTCTTGTAGTGATCCACGTAAAACCGTAGCTTTAGCACATTTATTCAAATTGAATTTCATTCCAGTGTCTTCGCTGAAGCATTTTACAGTTTGCAGAAGACCTTCCAGCTCATTATCATTCTTAGCATATAACTTTAAGTCATCCATGTAAAATAGATGGCTTATTTTCTTTTGGCCTATTTTATAAACACATTCTGTCTTATTAAGTTGACTGGTTAGTGCTATTAATGATATGCAGAATAGTAAGGGAGACAAAGAAATATACCTCATTTGATGTTTATTTCATCAGACTTATAGGTTCTGTTTATATGATTGAGGTAAAGGGTTGTTTTTCATATAGACATGCACTGTTTGATGAAATTGATGATGACGGGTGATATCTTGTATATATTTAAAGTCTTTAAAATCCAGGAATGTGGCACACTATCGAATGTCTTACGATAATCTATCCAGGCAGTACTAAGATTTTTCTTTGTGCTGTAGAAGTTTTCCAGGATCATTTTGTTAATAAGCAATTGGTCTTTACATCCGTAACAGCCACGTTTGCACCCTTTTTGTTCAAACCGTAACATGTCATTTCTTTCTAAGAATAAATATGTCTGTTTTGTTAAAATAGATGTTAATAGTTTATATGTTGTCGGAAGGCATGTAATTGGTCTGTAGTTTTTCGGTTTGTTTTTGTCACTATTCTTGGGTAGAAGAAATGTAATTCCTTTGGTCATCCATTTAGGAATTTTATTATTATTATTATTATTATTATTATTATTATTATTATTTAAGGAACTAAGCAACACTAAGAAAAACTTTAATCAACAACAACTTCCATAACCACGTCATCAACGAAAAATCATATTAGTTTTGACGATACATATCACTCAACGATTCTAACAAACACGTAAGATTTATCGGCTATTATAGAAAGTTTAATTGGAAAGATTGCATTTACAACAAAAAGAATAAAAAACAGCGTTAAATAGTTACATTGGGATCATATGCAACCCGCTCATTTGCAGATTGACCAGTCACCTGTGGAAAATCAAGGCAATCATGAACGACCAAAATATAATTCTGAGCATTAGATAAATATTAAGGGATAATAACCAAGACACTCTACAGAACCCTAATACAAGTAAGACTCAAAACATAGAACCTATTAATATAAAAACAAAATTAACAGCCAACATTATATAAAATGTCATTCACCACAGCAAACGATATCTTGAAATGCATACAATTAATGTATGCATTAAAAACAAATAGACCGTGTCGATTCTTTTTAATTAAATTCCTTTGTATAAATACTTGCTGCCGGAATATAACTTTGACAGACAGAGTTGAATTCTGTCTGTCTTTATCTATCTATCTATCTATCTATCTATCTATCTATCTATCTATCTATCTATATATATATATATATATATATATATATATATATCGAAAGAGAGAGCGAGGGAGTTAGATCAAATGTAGACGAAATATGGATCAGAATCCGACAGAGTGATAAGATAAAAAACAAAAACAAATAGGAAACGTTTATCAACTTCTTTTCTCTGAAGTTTTAATAAAAGTGAAACATGTTACATTGATAAAAGTTCCTTATTTATGTTTTTATCTTATCTTATCTTATCATATATATATATATATATATATATATATATATATATAAAGTCATCCGCAGACAGACCTGCTTCGTTGTATCACAGCTCATCAGTACAGTTAGACGTCCGATTGCTTTTAATCAGGATATATAAATTATTATGAACAGCTTATTGGTCAGAATTAAATTAGACCAGTATACAATTTTATTAAAAAGTGCTCAATGCATATATAATGTAGAGCTTTTAAATATTTACATTCGGAAGTCAGTCGATTACATATCCTTGGTTTTAACCATTTGGTATCTTCAAGCGATTTCTATCTACTGATTCTCTAACTTTTTTCAAACGAACAATAGGAATTTTCAGAACGCACAACTGTAAGTTTAAAATAACTGGAATTTCAAAATAAAAGAGGAGTTTGTCAAGAAGTGTAAACTTTTTTCCGGGTTTGTATGATACTAAAATAGTGTGGCTAGACATATCCACTTGCTTCTGGCCGGGATCTAAACTCGACCGATTTGGTGTCAGTCAGAGTCGCTACGCCCTAAGTCATAGGCGCATGGAATCAGGGAAAGGAAATTTTAACGTGTTATATATATATATTAGCAGTGTATATTCACGCCAGTCACAGAAAGAACTCAGTTCATTTGAAGAGTAACGCATACATCGAAGAAGTGGAAACTGTTTTAAAAATTTTCTTCTCTAGAGAGCTCAATCGTAATGAGAGCAAAATATATTAGTCATCCACATACAAGCCTGTTTCGCTGTATCACAGCTCATCAGTGTGGCTAGAATTATCCAATTTATATATATATATATATATATATATATATATATATATATATATATATATATATAAGCATACTCTATTCGTTACAGATAAAAAGGTAAAACCATATGCATAACGTTTCTACCAATGTCACCATTGCCGACAATGGAAATTACGCCGCTGTCCCTTCTACGACCTGAATTATATCATTACACAGTATGACAACCCTACACCGATATCTACTGTTTCACACCATCCATAAATTAAAACTGCCTTGGCCTCTATAGACCGTGTCGCTGACTTTGACTGTCTTTACGAGAAGATGCTTTACGAAAGAAGGGAGAATGGGGGTACAATGAGCTGGGGAGAGGTGGGGTAAGATTTTTCGGCCGTAGTTAGGCACAAGTAATTGAATGGGGGCAAAAGTTTTCCTTTCTTTTGTTTTTGTTTTCTTTTTCCATAACATGAACCGAAAAAAATTGTCAAGAATATGAAAGTCTTCATTTGATTTGCGTCGTTTTAGATATTTACAAAGCCGAACTTTGCTTAGCACAAGGCGATTTGCTTACGGTGAAATAAAAAAAATAATTCAATTTGTTCATATCTACAGCTCCCAATCCATACTGCACCGACCATAGATACAATACATACCTCCACTCCTTTTTGATACCTAAATTTTAAATTAAATTCTTAAAAATAATATTTTTTGAAGCATATATTTTAGTTTTAATTGAAAGCTAAATGATTAAACTTACTATTTCCAGTAAGCAAAATACTCTGGTGTATTTCAAACAGACATTATATTGATTGAAATGTAAAATTTATCAATTAAATTTTTTTTTTCAATTTTTCGGCCATTTTTGAGCGATCGACACATTTGTAAACAAAATTTAATTCTTGGTTTTAAAAAATCTTGCAAAAAATAAAATATATATCTGTGACACGTTATTTTTAGAATATTAGCAAACTTAATCTGTTATTAGCAAGTATTACTTATTTATAGCATGAAATTAAAAAAATATTTCTTAGACACGGAACGTTGACCTTTCTCGTAAATGATTGACCTGTTATGACGAACAGATGCGAGATAAGCTAAGTGTATGGCGACGAGAATTGACATAATTGTCCAAAGATTTTCTCGTAAGTGAAAGAAACTGTGAACACACATGACCTTTAATCTGCACATAGAAATTACCATAAAAAGACCTTAAATACACAAAAAAGTTCAATTTTTTAAAAAATTACGATGTCTCGACTATTTGTATTAAGCTTTTCAATTTTCGACATGATTACTTCCCCGACGGCTACAATCTCCAGGAGTTTAAATATAAGGTCAATAGACACCTTCTAACACACAACTCGCGTCCATTCTTTCAAACACTCTTTTCATCTTCCCAACTCTCAGCCTCGGTATCCTTACCCATCTATCACCCTCCTTCTGACATTTCCTACATCTAACCACTCTTTCTCTTTACCTTTCCCTATATAACCCCTTGCGCAGTAGTGGCAGTGGAATGCCTTGCTTGGGGTGAAATGATTAAAAGAAATATGGCCTTCACTTAATAATCTAACGCATACAAGTCTTTGAAATATTTTTAAAATATTTTTGAAGCTTTATAAATTATTATAATTACAAAAAAATGAAAACAATTCTTTTAACATTTTATTATTTATCGAAATTTTTTCTTAATTCCAGCTATAATGTCCTTAATATATATCATTTATTAAAATAATTAAAAGCTTATTTAATTCAATAATATCTTTGTTTTATTGCATTTTTCATTTTACTATTGGGAGCCGATTTTCGGAAAAATGGTCAAATGTTTGAAAAAAAATACATTTCCCAATAAGTTTTGCATTTAACTAACAAAACCAATTTTTCCTACAAAAGTTAATTTCTTGAAATTTCAGGAATTTACGTCGAGGTGGGGTCTATGTAAAAAAAAAAATATTTACCAAGATGTCTAAAAATGATTTCAAAAATAATTTAATCCATTTGTAAATACGTCATGAAAGTTTTCTTAAATCCGACAGTTATTTTATTTTTGCAAGAATTTCTAAATTAATATGTTTTTCACAGGACAAAAACTGAGGTATGTAATATTACATTGTCCATTGCAAAGTCTTATAACGATTTGGTTACACGCTAACGAAAATCAAAGCAAAGTTCTTTACCTAAATTTTGAACGTGTTAGAAAGATTTTATATAATTAGAAAATACTTTGATCTTTCCTCTTCATAGTAACATAAACATTTTGATAGAAAAACTTAGTTTGTATTAAGTTTGGGGCCTTTTTTTCCTTCATAATATCCTGTTTTTTCAGCTAATTAGTGGAGGTACCTACTCAGTACAAAATATCTGATGTATTGGATTGATTTTATTTTCGATAGGTTCTGCCATAATAAACTTTTACTCGACTAGATACATTTCAATTTAGTTATCTATAGAACAAAATTCCAGTCAAATTCGTTTCAATCGCTTAAACACAAATACCCTTGGGAAAGGTGTTACCCATCTCATCTCCATTCAGCTATGGGTTGGATAGCAGGACAGATTGGATTCTATAGCCAACCGGTCTACCGAAAGTAACGCCAACCTACTGCGGGAAAATTTTCTGCCTAGTGAGTCATGTCTCTTTCGAGACATGAACACCAAAACGTGTATCACGTGTGGCAATTAACCGACTGAGTGATAGAAAAAGAGTCATCGATTAATTGGCTAATATAATGTATTATATAGCAGTATAGCCCGGTGTTGCTCGGGTGTAATGAAAGCTTTAAAACTAATCCATGGTCCTGGAGCTCAGACTCTTTGGACATTGGCACGAAAGACTAAAAAGCAATAGTTGTTTCCAGTTAAAGAGAAACCGTAGACTGAAAGAAAAATGAATGGATGTAAGACAAATTTTGAAGTTTGGTGAGAATCGGATAAAAATTGTGGATTTGTATAAAGGACATACAGACAGATAAACAGACACACACACAAACATCTTGCCTTATATATATATATATATTATCGATTTTCTGCACTATTGTAAGAACTGCAACCTTGAAACTTCTGAATATCGTTTCTTATGTCTTTGTCTATGAGTGTATCAAATTTGATTAAATGCGATCAAATTCAAAAAATGTTAACCACAGTTAACTCTCATTTGTAGCTCTTAGTAAAGTTTGTCTTTTCTCTATCATTCTTATCCCTGTTCTGCTAAACTTTTATATAAGCTCCGTAGCCAGATTATGCGCTGTTTTCTTCTACTCTTCCTTTATTCAATACGTCCTGCGAGTGACGAATTTTCCAAGCAGTCTAACCTCATTATGTGCCCGAGTAATTTTAGCTGTACAATTCTGATGTTCAGTATGTTTTTTTGTTTATATTTTCAATAAAATATCGACGTTGCTTACATGTCCAGTCCACGGTAATCGCAGTATCTTTCCTTAGAACCATATTTGGGCGATATTCTAACATTCACATATAATAACATTCAAATAACAAATAATAATATTCACAAATATTATAATAGCATAATATAATATAATATAATATAATATATATATAATATAATATAATAATAGATTATATATATATATATATATATATATATATATATATATATATATTAATATAATAATATAATAACATAATATAAAGCATATATAAGCATAATAACAAATAATATTCACATATTCACATTGGATATTGTTTTTAACATTCACTGTCAAACAGTGGTACCTATATTACATAACAGTTAAATTTTTGTTTTGTCCTTTTTAACGAAATTTTCCTGTTTCTTAATAATTTTTTACTCTCTTCAAAGCATTTGATTTTGGTGTCGCATTTTTTTTTATTTTGTTAAAACGCTTCCATGATATCTAATTTGTTGTACTTGCATGATTTTGGCATCTCCTATTCATAATTCGCATTTTGTTGGTTTTTTTTTTTGTCTCTTTACATTTGATGAAACTTACGTGTTATGTCCCGGTGGCATAGGTCCTTGTTTAGTGCCTAGATTTCTTTCTTGCTTGAAATCATGCTCTCTACTCTCGACAGGGTGTCTTTTCTCAGATTCTTCTTGCCGGGCCGGTAGTTGATGTTGAAAGGGCAACAAGATAATTGAACTCTCCACTTTACTATTTGTTCATGTTTTATTTTACTGATAGCCTTTGAGATGAGAATAAATGCAACAGATTTTTGGTTCGTGAATAGTTTGAAGTGGCGTCCAATTAGGTTGTGTTTCTACTTCCTCAACGCCTTAACTATGGCGTAGGATTCTTTTTCAATCGCTGTTTGTCTTAGTTCTGACCGAGTGAGAGTCCTTGAAAAGAAGGTTACAGAGCGGCCAGTTTGCCTTAAGGAAGCAACAATCACACAGTCTGATGCATCAGTTACAACTACTAGTGAGACAGATGGATTTATTGTTGTAATTACAGATTTTTCAACAATCTGCTTAATTTTTTCGAAGGTTTCCACTGCTAAGCGAGGCAAGGGAAAAGTATTTGCTTGTGCTAATGAGCGTATCTTTAAGAAAAAGGCGATCCATAGTGAATAGTGGGCGAAAATGCCTGTAGTTCGTCCCAGCGCACGTATATTATTTGGGGCTGGCAATTCGAGCAGAGGTTTCCATCGCTCTGGATCCAGTGTCATTGAAACTTTGCTTATTGTATTATCCAGTATTTTAATTTTATTTTGTTCAAACTAGCATTTGTAGTTATTTAATGTGAGGTTGTATTTAAGGACAGCGTTCATAAATCGTCAGAGGTTTACGTCGTGGTTCTTTTGGTCATGGCCACATATAGTCACATTGTCTATAAAGGCAAAAGAGCTTTTCAGTTTTTCGTTAGTATCATTTTAGCAATTATTCTTTGGAAACTGGATACTCCGTTAATTTCCCCAAATGGTATCCGTTGGAACTAGTAAAATCAGCTAACCAATTTAAATGCAGTGTAAGGTCTGTCTTTTAATGGCCACCTGATGATAGGCCCTTTTCTGATCTGACATGCTGAATATACTATATTTAGCTATTTTACATAGCATTTCATCTATTCGTAGCAATAGAAAAGCGTCCAGAAGGGTGAACCGGTTGTCTGAGAGCAGTCAATAACCATCCTCTTTTTACGGTTTTCTGAGGCTGTTATTAATACTTGGGCCCTCCACGGTGACGCAATTATTAATTCTCGAAGCATATAAATTATGTGTCGTCGTGCGAATAACGACGACTTTTTATTGTTATTTGCTTGCAGTCTTTTATCAAGTTTTCGAAAATTGAGGGGTACGAAATGCTAACAGTCAACAAATTTTAATGCAGGTTTATTTCTGCCGAAAGGGATTTCAATGCTGGAGTGTTGTTGAAAAAAAAATCGTGGCCTAGTATCACCTCACAAGAAAGGTCTTTTATTAGAGATAATTAAACAACTTTGTATGAAACGCCATTATATAGTAGGTCGATCAAATGATAAACATTTACGTGTGACGACAAAGCAACGTTCGCCATTGTTACTTTCTTTGCGGAGAGGACATAATGCCATTTGTAAATTTTCACTAGATTGTCTCTAATATAATTTTCTGAACTGCCAGTGTTTAGTAATGCATTGGTGAGGACCCCGTTAATTCTAATTTTTATGATAGTTTTTGAAAGGCAGTCAGGGAACACGGCCAATGTTGCAGAAAACAGTAATGAAATGACAGGACGGGTTGTCTTGTGAGATGTGCTTTTAAACGAGCGGCATACTTTGGAAAATGTCCTATTTTTCCACACTTGTGGCAACGAGTTTCCCTGACAGGACAGGAAAGCCGTGAGTGTATAATTAAAACGTAAATATGTTTGTCTGGTTGAAGCAGCAGTAATAGGTTGTTTTAGGGTGTTTGAATGTGGAACATCCTAGGGAGAAAAGTAAATCGAACTATACCAAGCTCGCATGTATGCTTGTTTGTAAGCTGTTTTTAAAGCAATTGTCTTATTTTCAAGAAGACGTTGTCATATCTGAACATTGCGTAGATCATTTACGAAGGCGCCCAAAAAGTGTTCCTCTTCTGCCTCCACTGAAGTCATTGGACGGAAACTGCAATCCCTGCTTAATGTATGAAGGGTCTTAGAAAATGGTACAATGTCTCGCCGGATTCTTGTCGCCGAGTAGCAAATACATGTCGAGCAAATAATTAATATTTTGATTTTATATAGGTTGTGTGTAATCTTTCTACTGCTTCTTCATAGGTCTCGCAGCCTGCAATGATGTCGTTGATTGAGTGAAACCCATAATTAGTCGGGAAGGCACCCTTGTTAATGGGTTGATTCGAGTTCTCAAGGAGTAAGGCTTCAGTGAATGCGGTAAATGCTTCGAGCCAGTGTGTCCAGCGTATGTATGCTGCTTCACTTTCTAAACCATAGGCAAATCGTTCTGGTTGCATAAAATGTCACATTGTAAATGCAATAAATTGTATTAAAATTAACCAGTGAATAGACTTAGAGAAAAGCTTTATTGCACATTATTCTGACTAAAATTACTATCTATTTTTGTAAAGTTGCAAAAAATGTAGCTTAAAGTCTAGAGTGTGAATTGGGGAAAGCTGGTTTTCAGTTGTTTTAAAATAACTTAGCTTGCCTCATCCACAGATCCAAGCAGACTATACAATGTTCCTTGCATGAAAAAATCACATTCTTACTAATCATTCTTGCTACAATCACCACAATACCGCAAAGACTCTGTGAAAATCTAACTAGTTCCAAATGTACAGTTTTTGTGGGGAGTGGGGAATAACTACTTTAAAAATGAATAACCCCAATGAATATTTATACAATAGAAAAAACACTATTTATAAGAAACTGAACAAAATGGTGTCACTAATAAAACCACCACAATTCTTAATCGTGACAGAAAACATCAGTTAGCTGGACGAAAATTATGCGGGGCTTGTATAAAGTTAAACAATAATTCATCCAAACATACAGTTAAGCACAATAAGCAAATACGAAAACGCACGCTTGAAAAAGGAAAAGTTCCCCGCATCCGTCAAAGAACTAATTTTTCTCTTCATCTAACGAGCAAAGGGATGGGGAATTAAACTCAAGAAAGTGGTTGACAAAAAGAAATAAAATGGAGCTAATGATCATAGATACACTAGCTAAGTTTTAAACTTGCGTAACTAAAAAAAAGAAAAAAAAACGAACCTAAAACAATCTATTTTGGGTGGGTGTTGACAATGTTAGGTACAGCGTCCCCAATATCCTGATGTCTAGCCGGCATCAAAATGTCACTCAAAGTCAGCTCCTTTCACTCGACAGATACGCGCAAGACTCACCCACCTTTTGCCAAATTCTGATGGAGGGATTCTTCCCCTTTTCGTCCTGATCTTGACTTTAAGCTGATGCTGAAAGAAAAAGATCTATTAAGAAGAGGAAAATTCTCGTCCCCATAGAATTCTTTCTGTCGCGTCGTCCATATCACGACTCGCATAACGTCTAGTAAGCATACGAACACCTAATGATCGGCCCGAGTCAACGACGTCACCACATGGCTACAAACAGAAGTGGTCTCAAGGACAAAGAACTTTCCACGCAACATGTGATCCATGAAGTCTCAAGCCACTTGCACAACGGGACTAGGGCCTTGCAGTGAGAGAAGGCGTCTGGACCACCGACTCACCGCAGCGGAAGCAGTTGGGTGAACTACCCAAACCCGCTGCAGAAAGCTTTTTGCCAACCCAGAGAGTCTTTCGCATCACCAGCCAGATGAGTGATACCTCAGTATTAGTGAGACATTTCATCATAGCCACCCAAGACCATATAGAGCGAGCCTCCTGCTACGTCGGACCGAGCTCGTCGATCAGATTATCTTGAACGGACCTCCTCACTAGTACCCGATATAATGCATGACAGTACAACGCTTGGACATTAGATAGGCCATCCATCGCCCGTGAAAGGTACTTGTGCTGAATTCACCATTCTCATCTGCTTGCAAAAACATTCACTCTAGGAAGGCGATATGTAGCGTATGTTGACGAATCTCAACGATAGGCATAACCAGACCAGCTCCAAAAGGGTGGAGGTAGCAGATCTCTCGACACTCCTTGTGAGGCTAGGATCTCCACAAGAAGAAAAAGGCCCTGACTAATATCATTAATATGGTATACGAGAGTGGAAGCACGGAAAAGAAGAATTGGGTAGATGTGCGAAATACACACTTTCGCCTTCCCCTTTAAGGAAAGATTCCTTTGAGATCATAGACGATCTGTGGCCTCGAGCTTCTCTCGCGCACTTCCGAATAATTTGAACAAAACGTCGAGTATGTTGGCCGGCAATTACTAGTCTGATACCAAATTCCATGTCTTGTCGTAGTGTATTCTCTTTACATTAAACCGCTATTCTTTCATCTACGCACGTATTGCTATTTTTCACTCGTGTATCACCTTGTTTGTTTGTAACCTCTTTAGAGGATACAACAGATTTTTCGAAATACACGAAGCTAATTTTACATAAAAGGCTGGGGAAAATTTCATTCGAGGAGACAAACTGTTTATTATCCTCTTCATACTCGATATAAGCTTTTAAACATTGTATAAAACAATTGAATGAACACTTTGTGACTTATGCAGGCAATATAAATTCACAATGTGAATTGTTTAAGTGAGAAAACCTTTCAGTTGGTATGTTTAAATGTCTACTCTTCTTCCAGGAGCTTACACCGGCGAAGGACAAAGACATCAGATCAAGGATTTTGACAATTATGGATCAAGACCCTCAAATTACGCTACAGAAGCTGACCAAGGAATGCCAGAGGCTAATAAGTGTAAAAGAAGACAATACACGGATAAAAGAAAAGAACATTTCTCGAGTCCAAGCGATAAAACAACCGAAATTTGTACAATAAAAACCGAAAACATCTCAGTGTGATACCTGTGGGAGTCGCATTTGAAAAAAGACTGTTTTTTAAGAATAAAGTGTGGCTATGTCGGTCACAAAAGCTCCCACTGTTAGTATAAACAGAAAAGAAAAGAGCAAAAATTTAAATCAAAAGTAAATGTTGTTTTATCCAAGAACCAAATTGAAAAGGATGCAAAAAACAAATAAGTAAATACGAAAATAAATGGTCATACGGTGAAATTATTTTTGGATACGGGAAGCGACATTTCTATTGTGAACAAACAAACATGGAAGAAAATATGTTGTCCAACATTGATGAGGACCAAAATCATAGCTAGACAAGTATCTGGAAAAAAATTAAATTTCAGTGGCGAAGTTAGCTGCAATGTAACATTTAGGGAGAGGACTTTCAAATCAAAATTCTGTTCTTCCAGATAGGTCATCCGGGCATGTCAAGAATTAAATCATTAATGCGTAGCTATACGTATTGACCTAGGATGGACCAGAAGATCGAAAAATGGTAAAACAGTGTAGAGGTTGTCAACTTCCGTCAAAAGCAATACCAATAAAAATTCAGCCATGGCCTTAAACTAATGTCCTGTGAACGAGGTTACACATAGACTACGCTTAACCAATAAATGATTATTTCTACCTTATAATCTTGGACAGTTTCTTCAAATACTATGAATGTACTAAACAAGCTTTTTTAGTCGTTTCGGTGTACCAAATGCTTTAGTTAGTGACAACGGGACACAGTTTACCAGCAGAGAATTTAAGAATTTCTGCGCATTTTTGTCCATAGACCACATTACGACCTCTGTCAGACAGATCTTTTTTAGAAAACACTTTGCAACTATTCAGCTTAGAAAAATATCCTCCGGTGAAGGAAACTGGTATATGTGGTCTTTCAGAAAGTCATTTAATCCGGTTGAAAAATCTGCACAAGCTCGGATCTTTTTGTTTTTTTTCCTTACATACACTGTAGGTGCAGTCTAATCTGAGTTGCCAACTTTATGAATTACACCCTTTTTCTCTAACTGTTCCAGTTCTTGATTTACGGAATCTAAAGCTGAAAACGGTACATGGTTTTTTGATTTGAATACTGGTCTTATGTTGTCTTTAAGTTTGAACCTGACCTCGGTTTTCGTGCATTGTCCGAGATCTTCCTGAAACACGCATGGAAATTCGTTTTTCAGCTCAGAAATATGCTTTTAAGTTTCTTCACATTTTTGCTTTACTGACACCTCCACTTTGTTGCGAAATGAATTTACAGGTAATTCCCATAAATCAAAAAGCACGATCCAATCCGTACCAGATGAATTTGTCGTACCTGGAAGAACAGACTTTTAATTTGAAAGTCATCTCTCTAAATGATACATTGCAGCTAAATTTGCCACTGAAGTTTAGTTTTTTTCCAGACACTTGTCTAGTTATGTTTTTGGTACTCGTCAATTTTGGACAACCAATTTTCTTCCATGTTTGTTTATTCACAATGTTTATACCTGAGATCAAATGGACAGGCAGAAAGATCCGTAGACACTTTTAAAGGAGCTCTAAGAAAGATTCAAGGCATGGACACCGAGGAAAGAAGTATACAAAGTTTTCAGCGGTTTACAGAATTACTACCAATCTGAATATAGATTCAAGCTTATCACCAGCCGAATTTATATTCTCGAGAAAAATTCGGTCTCTGTTTGACGGGTTGTTTCCTAGTGAAACGAAAAGAGTGGTAGAAAAAGAAAACTTTGCAACCAAATTTTACAAACCAGGAGACAGTTTTCTTCAGAAATTATAAAAAAGTTTCTGGGAAGACAGAATTATCACCAAAAGACTTGGCAGAGTGATACTCATGCGCAAAGAAAGAAGATTTGAATGTAAGAAACATTTAAATCAGTTAAGGCCAAGACATACGAAAGACGTCACGCCTAGTGAAGAATTACCAATGGAGGTAATATATGAGGTATTTGAAATATCAGATCCCCTACCTCCACCAGTACCGATCTCCAACCCCAACAGTGCCGGAAGTGTCAGCTTCCCGAAAATCGCTAATGCTTCAAATTTCACCGGCACAAAAATTGGTGAAACATAAAAGTACTATGAAGAGGAAAAAAGTTAAACAGTTATGTTCTGACTCCCCTCCCACCAAAAAAGGTATTGAGCAAAGTTTTATGGAAAATTAGCTCAGAGGGAGCAGTTGCAATAGCATGACCCACCTTCCCTAACACTAACTGACTATATTAGTAGCCATATACAGAGAGCACAGGAGATACCTGCGACTTGCTTCGGCAATTACTAGCCTGTTACCAGATTCCCTGTCTTGCCGCAGTGTATTCTCTTTATAATAAACCTCTACTGTTTCATTTACGCACGTGTTGCTGTTCTTTCACTTGAGTATCTCCTTTTCTGTAACCTCTTTAAAGTATACAATACGGATCTTTGCCATATGCAGTATATATCGGGGTCAAGGACGGCATTCCAATTGCTCGCTATAACTACCCAATGAGATATCCCCAAAAACATCTCGATCTGCCGAAAGAAAGGAGGCTACTCCGCATGGTCATTGGGCGCATAAACGTCAATGTGACGAAGAGACTTATCCTTTATAGTAACATCCAGAACGCAAAGTCTGCCCGCCGGATCTACGAAGACTAGTGCTTACGTCGCATTCAAAAACTTGCTCACTTGCCAGAAAACACATTTCAAACGTCCATCAAAACATGCTGAATAGAGTGTGAACCCACTAGACACTATATATTCACGGTCTCGAGTTGAAATACGGGTCTCCTGTACACAACATACATCCACATCAAGGCGCTGAAAATTGCAATTTAGACACGCTCTTCGGGAACTT
Organism: Ascarosepion bandense; assembly: GCA_037127315.1. Lineage (NCBI taxonomy): Eukaryota > Metazoa > Mollusca > Cephalopoda > Sepiida > Sepiidae > Ascarosepion > Ascarosepion bandense. Next base: position 3,315,490 of record JBBBDQ010001302.1, read on the forward strand.
AATTTTTTGTGACTTATGTTTAATAGTTGTCATTTTGAAAGGGGTAGGGGTCAATGATATAGTTATTAGAAGAGGGAGCCATGATTTTCTTTCGAGATGGGCTTGATGGAGCAGAGTAACTCAGTATACCTACTGGCTTTGAGTTTTCCCATCTTCAATTCTAATTCTACTTTTAATTTTTTCGATTCGATTATTTTCTATTAGGTGGGATCATTTTTCTTCCGGACTTCTGAATCCTTTGTTTCATACAAAGCAGATGTGTTACCCTTTGAACTAGTAGAGGGAATGAGGCTGTATGTGCTTTTCTCCCTCGAGGCTTCAGGGACATCAGGGATCGAACCACTGTCTTTCGTGGAGCGACAAATTTTGCGTGACCGCTTGTTCACCACGAAGACCGACACCAATCTCTTTTCGAACCTCTGTCATTCTTGGGGCTTTTCCAAAATTCCATCCTTTTCAAGAAATGTACAAAGTCTTGGTTCTATCCTAAAATACTGCGAGCTTAATATTACGATTCGGAGAGGTCTTCTAGCAGGCGGGTGACTCCTCGGCTGTTATTTGCGGTGCGTTTTTTTAATTTTCTGTAAATGTAGCAGTACTAGGTTTTTCTGCGTTTTGGTCATTGCTGTTTTATGTGGGTGTAGATTAGACCCTTTATCTTTCTTTTTTCCGGTGGGTCTTTTTTCGAGCTAAATTCAAGTAGTTGTCGCTAAACAGGCCGATCCGTGTTAGCCATATTTAATTAAGGTAGGCGCAGCTGTTCATTTTTTGTGTTTATATTTCACCGGGAAATAAAATAAGAAGAATTCGAATTAAGCCACACGTGTTTTTAAATAAAATTACACAACAAACAAATTCTAAAATAAAAAATAGAAGGTACAAAAAAAGCTTATAAAAGAGGATGGTGTAATGAAATATACAACAATTTATAACGGTTAACCAAAAACAAAATGATTACACATTAAGAATAATAGACCTACCTATAACAGAAGGGGGGAGTGAAAACACAAGCAATACAAAATTATAACAATTGAACGAGGGAAAAAATATTCATCACGCGTTAACAAATGAAAATAAAAAATCCTTCTAAAATGTAGTAGGTACAAAAACTCACTTGAAAACAAAAGCCTTAACTCAAATAAGTTACACTTATTTTTAAAATTAAAAAACACAAGTGTTTTAATTTAAAATGAAATAAAGAAAAAAAATAAAATAAGATGTAACATAAACACAAGAACGAGAAAAGAATGAAAAAAAAAGTCAAAAAACAAAATTCTAAAAAATAAATGCTTAATTCTCCCAAAAAATAACGTACAAATACCAAGAATGGAATATTAACAAGAAATATAAACAGTTCACACAATCACAAAAATGTTACGAATAAACGTTTATTTTATTTTATTTTATTTTGTTTTGAGTTGTTCAAAATAAGAGTAAATAAAATTATACGATACGCAGTGCAAATACTAAAAATAGTCAATAGGTAAATGAAAAAAGAAAATATCACTAGGTAAAGCCTATCGATAGAAAAATTAAAACGAATATGGCGGTTAAAAACCGACCGGCAAACAGAAAAAAGAAAAGTCAAAAATTAAATTTGAACAAAAAAAAAAAAAAGTAAATAAGCAAAGGCAAAAGATAAATTAAATCAACTTAAGAAAAAATCCTGTTACAAAAAACAAAGTCCAGTAAAGAAACGAAACAATAGAAGTAAACAGAAAAAGTACTAGCAATGTACGAACTTGTCAACAAACGGTCCAATACGTTCAAGAACAAGGTCTCAGACTCTTACTTGACTTATTATTTATTTTTGTAAAAATTACAAAATAAAAAAGAAAAAATGTGGCACGAGGCCTAGAATGGGAATTGGGGAAAGCTAGTCTTCTACTGTCTTAAGATAACATAGCTAACCTAAACCACTAACCCAAGCAAACTATACAATATTCCTTGCACCAAATCATCACATTCTTACTTGCCATTCTTACTGCAAACACAATATCTCAAAGATTCTGTAAAAATCTAACTAGTCCCAGATGTACAATTTTTTGTGAGAGTGGAAAATAACAACTTTAAGAAAGAATAACCCCAATGAATATTTATACAATGGAAAATAAAACTATTTACAAAAAACAGAACGAAATGGTGTTAGTAATAAAAGCCTAACAATTAATCGTGACAGGAAACATCGGTTAGCTGGACGAAAATTATGCAGGGCTTGTATAAAGATGAACAGTCATTTATCCAAACATACACACAATTGCTCACTCATCCAAACACAAAGGACAAATAAGAAAACGCACGCTTGAAAAGGGAAAAGTTCCCCGCATCCGCCAAAGAACTGAAGTTTCCGTTCATCTAACGAGGGAAGGGATGGGGAATTAAACTAAAGAAAGCGATGGACAAAATAAAGAAATAAAGAAATAAAATTAAAAAAAAAAGGGGCCAATGAACATATATATCCTTGTTAAGTTTTAACTTTGCGTAACTAAAAGAAAAAAACGAACATAAATTAACCTATTTTGGGTGGGGTTGACAGCGTTTGGTACAGCGTCTCCAATACCCTGATGCTTAGCCGGCATCAGAATGCCTCTTTAAGTCAGCTTCTTTCACTGGGGAGATACACGCAAAACTCACCCACCTTTTGCCAAATCCTGATGGAGGGAGTTGTTGTGTTTCCATCTTGATCTTGACTTTAAGATGATGCTGAAAGAACAAGATCATTTTGGAAAAGGAAAACTTCTCGTCCCCATAGAACTCCTTCTGTCGCGTCGTCCATATCACGACTCGTATAACTCCTAGTAAGCATCCGAACACCTAATGCTCAACCCTAGTCAACGACAGCGTCACATTGCTACAAACAGAAGTGGTCTCAAGGACAAAAAACTTTCCGTGCAGCATGCGAACCATGAAGTCTTCATGCCACTTGCACTAAGGGACTATGGCCCTGCAGTGAAAGAAGTCGTGAGACAGTGTCTCGACCACCGATTAACCGCAGCAGGCGCAGTTGCCAACACCTCTCGCTTTCGATTTTAGTGTCGCATTATATTTCCTGTTAAACACTTCCTTGATATTTAATTTATTGTACTTGCTTGATTTTGGCATCTTCTATTTGCAATTCGAATGCTGTTTGTTTTTTCTGTCTCGTTAATTTTGATGCTTAATTCTTTCCTTTTTACTTTCCTTTTGTACTTTCTGAAAGAGTTCCTGTAGAGGTTGAAAAAATCTCTCGCTTTCGATTTCGGTGTCGCATTTTTCTTCCTGTTAATACACTTCCATTATATATAATTTGTTGTACTTACTTGATTTTGGCATCTCTTATTTGTAATTTGAATGTTGGGATTTCCTTTTCTATGACTCGTTACATTTGATCTTTAGTCCTTTCTTCTCACTTTCCTTCACTACCTTCTGTACGGATTTCTGTATTTGTCTTTTTGTGTCGGCTGTCAACAATCTGTCATCTGAATATCTTATGTTGTCAAGATTGTGGCTGTCAAAAATGAATTCTGGTAGGACTTGTAATTGTCTCAGAATCATCTCACACAAGTGATTGTATAAATCTGGCGAGACAACACATCCTTGTCTTCCACCCCTTTATATATTTACTGAATTCATTTTCTATTCCTATGCAGGTGATTTTCACTCTGGATAAATTCTAGATTGTTCTGACATTATTCCCAAATATACCAAACTTGCTTAACATTTCTTTATTGATAGAACGCTGATCGTAAACGAGATTAAAATCATGTTCCTTAGTGCATTTCACAATATCAAATAAGACAACTTTTGGCTACAACTGCATTTATTTATTTGTATTTCACGGCGTAACATGCTTTTTGAGGTATTTTATAAGATAATAAGAATTTACTAATATTATTCCTACTAATTAAACCATAGCTGAAGAGGAAGAAGAAGTGAATTCATACTTTTCTAGAGTGAATTGAGAAACCTGACTGGAATTAGAACTTAATTCATCGATGAACCGGTGTTTAAACGCAATATAGGCGTGTATATATATATATATATATATATATATATATATATATATGTGTGTGTGTGTGTGTGTGTGTGTGTGTGTGTGTGTGTGTGTGCGTGTGTGTGTGTGTGTATGTGAGAGAGAGATAAAATAAATTGTAACCAATATGTTTGCTTATTTTTAATAAAAGCCGTTCGTACTCACGGATAATCTTCCGTGTATTGCAATCAAAAGATGTCAGAAATGAGCTGTAATGTTGACAGATGTTATTTTCATTAATTTCTTAAGGTACGCGAGTACTTTCAACTTCTTTCCGAGGTCATCTTTAGAGGTGTGAATTATGGTAATAAATGTAACCGGAAAACTGTGTTGCTAAAAATTACTGTACATTTTTTCCTGCTTCAAAGATAACGGTTGACAAATTGCTAGCGTTCATTAGAACGTGAAAATTATTCAAAATGGACTTTTTTTATATGTTGTAATGTCATTGTCATGAATTGCAATTTATTTAATTTTACATGTTTAAAAGAAAATTTGCTGCCTAAATACACAAATGCATCCTCTGCCATAGCTGATCCGTCTTCGGCCAAGGCTTGTACGCAACTGGTGGAGCTTTAGCAGCAAACGCGCACCCTTTGCATGCGTCAATCATGTCTGTGATATCTCTGTCCATGTTAGGCCAGTAGACATAACATCGCATAAGGCTTTTAGTTCGGTTTTTTCCAGGATATCTCGTATGAAAGTCCTGAAGGATTTTCTTTTGTAAACTTCTTCGTATCACCACTCTTTCGCTGTATAATAGTACCTCATCACAAAGAGAAAAAACCTCAGGCCTACTCGAGTCTTTTTTGTGAATTTTAGTCTTAGTAGACGTAATGAACTCATCTTTCAGAGCCTCCTTTTTAATGTCGGATAATGTAACTGGGAGCTCTCTTATGGTGTTGGCGATCATGTATTTTATCTCGCAATCCGTTCTCAATGTTGCGATTATCGAGTCTTCGAAAAACTCTTTATTTTTAGGAACGAGTCTGGATAATCCGTCAGCGTGGCAAATATTCTAGGAAGACAAATGCTCGATTTTGAAATTGTATTTCAACAATTATTTGCTTCTTTTTCGATCTGTGAATACTGCCTTTTTGTCGGCAGCAAAGATCGGGAAGCATGAGCTATCGGTTTTCTCGTTCCGCCCAGAAGTTTATGTAGTATACAGGCGCCAATGCCATAAGAGCTGGCATCGCTCGCTACTATAATATCCAATTTTGGGTTATAGTGGGTGAGGGAAAGATCTGACGTAAGTGTATCTTTTATTTTCTCGAATGCTGATTGACATTCTGGTGTCCAATTCCAGATTTTATCTTTCTTTAAAAGATCATTCAACGGAGCTCTCAAGTTATGCATGTTCTTTATGAATACTTGATAGAATTTTGCTAGGCCTAAAAAGCTTGCAGTGCTTGTACGTTATCCGGGGCCGGCATGTCCTTAATCGCCGTATCCCTATCAAAATCCGGTCGTCGACCGTTTTTATCAATAATGTGTCCTGAATATTTTATTTGGGTTAATTAAAATTCGCACTTAGCTTCTTTAACTTTAAAACCATATTCCTGCATTTTATCAAATACGCTTATTATATGCTCTCTATGGTCTTTCACTGATTCACTCGTAACTAGAATGTCATCAAGATAGGTAGTTGTGAAATTAAGGTTGCCCAGCATGGTGTACATGATTTGTTAAAAAATAGCAGGCGCAACTTTGACCCCAAAAGCCAATCAATTAAATTTATATAGATCTCTATGTGTATTTATATACAGCAGTTTGGAGCATTCTTCGTCAACCTGGATTTGTAGGTAAGCGCCTGATAAATCAATTTTTGAAAAAAAATTGCCCCCGTTTAATTTGTTGAATATTTCTCCGGGGCTAGGTAGAGGATAATGATGGTCTTTTAACGAGGCGTTCAAACCCGTCGAAAAATCAGCGCATACTCTGATTTAATTTGACTACTTCTTAACGTATACCACTGGAGCAGCGTATTCCGAAAAACCAATTTTAGACAGGATACCTGCATTTACTAATCTGTCTAATTCTTCGTCTATTTGGTTTACAGCCGCGAACGGAAAGTTTCTCTTCTTTTTGAACACGAGCTGTGCATTATCCTTTAACTTGAATTGAGCTTTTATTTTAGTGCATTTCCCTAAGCCGCCTGAAAACACCTCTGAAAATTTTTCCTTTAGTTCCTGTTTCAGTTCTTCAATGCTGGACGTTTTAGTTTCTATTTTGCGACAGAACATACTCATTGGACAGTCCCACAAATTGAACTTTTCAATCCAGTCTGTAACGAACAAATTTTCAGTATTTTTCATCACATATGTTCTCAATTTTTTAGTTGTTCCATTTAATGCTACCGCGAAAAATACTTCTCCTAAAATGTTTATTTTTTCACCTGTCACACAGCGTGCCGTTTTGTTAGTTCTCAATAAAGTTGGCTTTTTCAGTCGCCTCCACGTATGCAAATTTATGATGGTCAGGTCAGATTCACTGTCCAGCTGGAATTTAATTGTTTAATTAATATTTGCATTATTAAATATTTGTGCAAATTTCTATCTTCCTTATTGCTTGACTGCGTCTGCTTTATTTTATTGTTTGTTCTTCTGGATTTTTTTTTGCATACCAGCAACTTGATGTTATATGGCCAGCTTTACCGCAATTCTGACAGATTTTTTTTCTTTCTGGGCAGGCAGAACCTCATCCAGTGTAATTTTCCGCAAATGTAACACGGACCTGGTGGTGAATTTTCTTGTCTTATAATATTCTTGTCACTATATTTTGTTTCTCTCTTTCCGGGGAGTGGCGTTTTGATCTGTTCATAATGTTTTTTATATAACCGACTCCCGACTCCTCGATATTGTTAGAGTCACTTTTTTACGGATACGACCCTCTGGCAGTCTTCTGCTAAATTTTAGAGGGTTAAACCCAGCTCATTTTCTAGTTTTGTTAGCACTCGACGTCTAACTTCACCGTCTCTGGCTGAGACCAGACTTTGAGAAAAGATTAGGCATTTAAAATCGTCAGCAGGTAATTCCGATAATTTGAACTCGTTACAGTATTTATTTACCGTAGCGGCAAATGTTAAATAGTCCTGTTGAGCCTCTTTGAATAAATTTAGGCACTTCTATCTTTCATGAAAAAGTGATGTGTTCGGCCCAAATAATTCCGACATTAGCTTAACTGTTTCTGAGAATTCCAGGTCTTTTGTCTTTTTGGAGAGGATAAAATCAACAAACCTGCTGAGCTCTGCTGTAACTAACTTTCTTAGTAATAAACGCACTTTCTTGGAATTTGGCTAATTATAACAGTCGACGTTAAATAAATCCTCGTACCGGCTATAAAAAGCATCAAAGGCTTTTTCGTCTTCAGGTACATACTCAAAAGTTTCCATTGTACTCCAGATAGTACCCTGAGAAAAGCAGCATCATTCTCAGTTTGTTTGCCATTTAATGATTTAAGAAGTAACTCTTCAATTTGATTTTGTAGTTTCTCGGTCCTTTTAAAGACTTGTTCTTGCAAATCCATCTGTTGTTTATGTAGCTCCATAAATAATTGTTGCTGTTGTTGTAACTGCTCGTCGCTTTTTTGGTGTCGATCCAACTGAGTTTTCATTAATTGAATTATCACTTTTTGTAAGTCTTTCCTTTTTTTTTACAAACTCAACACGACCAATTTTTCGTAACCACGAGAGGAAAAACACTAACTGTAGTTACAGTTTGTTTTTTTTTCGTAAGACGTACATCACAGAGAAAGTGATAGGCTCAAAATGAATTTACTTACAGATTTTTCTGTGACGCCGTTTCGAGCTTGTAGGGAATTTTTTAATTCGACTCTGAATTTTTCCTTCTCTCTCTATTTTTTATTAGTTGCAGGCTGGTTTAGATGGGGTATATATTTTTCCTTTCTTGATACTTCACGTTTTTTCGACCGATTATATGTGAGGTGGGGGCTATCCCTTGGTACTTGAAATCCATGTTCGACCGTTGATGTTAGCAATTTCCGTATTTCTAAAGTTGCTAGTTGATATGTGGCGATAGTGGTCAAAGAAAAAAGGTTTTCTTATCTTGCGTGAATTCTTATATCTTTGTCGCTCGTTGATATATCGACAGTGATGAAATAAAAAGGTTTTTCTTCCTTGCGTGAATTCTTATATCTTCGTCGCCAGTTGATATGGACCCGGTATGGGACCATAAAATAATGAGTCAACACGGTGGTAGGTCAAGAACATATATTATGTCAACAAGAGATACAAACAGATACAAAGAGAAAGAGTAATAATAACTTGGCTACAAGTGACCGACAGACAGACAGACTAGGCTGAGCTGAACTGAAGTCGTACTGGAAACCAGTGTCTCTGTCGCCCAGATTCTGTCCTCGAGAGTAATTAACTCTCGCTTAATATCGGCAAAGAAAAGTCCCTACAACAATATATATATATATATATATATATATATATATATATATAGTGATGATCATCCACGTATACTGTCTTAATATGTATAGGAAAGAATATTAATAAAAAGTTTTGAATTTAAAAATGTACTTTTTTTTAATAGTATTTGTTTATTTTTATTATATTTTATATTTCAGACCGTCCTCGGTCCTTCATCAGAAACAAGTGATTTTTAAATTTGAATTAGAAACGTATTTTACGATAGCGTCCGAATATTTTTTGTGTTTACATCACGTGGTGTGTTTGTTCACAACATGCGGCACGTCCGTAGAGAAAGTCTGTTTGTTTTAGATAAAAATTTCTTAGAATATCTGAAAAAAATTTTTTTTACCTATTGAAATATTTGTAAAGATTCAACACACCTAAGTCCCTATTTAACCCTAGCTTGTGTGTATTTAATTTTAAAATCCAGTATTTTTCTTTCTTTCTGCGTGTGTATGTATAACTAAAATTGGAGTCTATTAGTAAACATTTGCATTTTTCTAAAGTATGATCAGGTTGATTAAAATGGGCTGCAATTGGGGAGTATACATTTTTTTGTCGTATATTTAGTTTGTGATTATTGAAGCGAAATCTAAAGCTATTACCGGATTCGCCGATATATCCACTGTTGGGGCAAATTGAGCAGAAGAGAAAGTAGATGATGTTTTTGCTGTCACAAGTAAGGTTTGGTGGGTGTAATTTTATTTTGGTGTTGGGTACAGAGAATGTTTTGTCTGTTATTAAATGTTTACAAATTAAACAGCGAGGCTTTCCACATTTTAAATTCCCTGATAGGTTTGTATTATTTAAATATTTGTTAGAAGTGAGGATAGTTGATAGGTTGGGTGTTTGTTTCTTTGCATTTATGGGTGGTTTATCGAAAATGTCTTTCATGTTTTTGTTTGATTGGAGGTTCCTGTAATCATTTTTAAAATTTTTGATAAGTGTGTAGGAATATTGATTATGGTTAAAAACCATGGGAATTCGGTTGTTATCTTTTCGTTTTTTGTATGTGAGAAGTGTGCTACGATCTATGTGGATGGTTTTATGTAGTGCTTCCTTTATTATTTTTATTGGATATTTACATTTTAGAAACTGTTTTGTTAGGTTGTTAATGTTGTTTAGAAAACCTGGATGGATATATATATATATACAATTTTCAGTACTTCTCAGATGTAGCTTTTGTTTCAAATGTTATAATGACTGTTTACAAATATTAAGATTTTGTCGATTCGAGGCTAATTTTTAAAACTAATCGTACGCTTTTCACAGAATTTGGAAAGTGGAAGAAACTGAATTAATATTTGGCTGTATTACAGTAAATATTGGTGTAGTGCCGTACTACAAAAATTGTTTACGGCTTTTGAAGAAGGAAGGTAACTCGTCGTTTGAAATAAAGCACAGAAATGAGCAAATTGTCGATTAGAATGTTTTAAAACGCAAAGTAAATATGAACCGGGCCGGTATCACAAGAAAACTTTTGAAATATAACATATATAGGGCATTACATAAGGTTGTTGTTAACGTAAAATAAAGATTTCTTTAAAAGCTTAATAACTTTCTTTACCTTTGAATATTATTTATTTTTTGACATTTTTTGTGAGGGGCGAGGTCACATAAATTAGTCTGGATCGCACCTCTTGTATTTGTATCTTGTTATTCTGCTGTTGTTAGTAAGGAATATGAATTAGTAAGAAAGAAGTGAATAGAAAGCGCATCAGAATTAGACCTAAAATAGGACAAGAAATCTGCAGCTTCTTTAAAGACACTGGAAGTAGGAAAGCGATATCTATGTTCAGAATAGAATCAGAAACAACAATACAATGCGACGGGATGTGTAACCATTCTTTATAGATTATGCAAAAGCGTTTGATAATGTACGTTAAAAAGAACTGTTGTAACTGCTAGGCAAGCTGGATTTATTTGGGGAAGCCATTAGAATAATTCAGAACTTATATTTGGAGGAAAACTGCCTGTATGAGAATATAAAATGAATTCAATAAATACAAAAAAAAAAAGGCCGTAAGACAAGGATGTATCATATCACCAGAATTACTCAAATATTACTGTCGGTGAAGTAGAAGTCCTGCCACGATTCATTATTGGCGGTCACAGTCTAAAGAACACTAATGTGATGAGAGGAAAATACAGCAAGCAGAAAGTAATGAAAGAAAGCAAGAAGAAAGGACTAACGATGAACTCTAAGACAGAATGTTGTATACTACCGCTGGAAAACAACGAGGAACACGTATATCTATAAAAATATATTATATTTTTATTATTCGTCGGCGACGCTTGTATGGAGCAGTATAATATCTTGGTCGGTGTGGAATATTACTAAAAGTCGTCCATGATTAACACTGAACATGTCAGGATTTTACAGAATTGTTATATAATATCTAGTTCGGTGTAGACTTTCGTTCAATATTTGAAATGTCAAGTAGGTACGAAATGCAGCTGGCGGAGGCTGGATTTTGTTTTGACGAACAGAGGTCAAAATAGTCAGCGCTGGAGATGGAACAAAATTCACCAAAAGGGCGACGTGCCAGATATAAAAAAAGGACAACTAACTGACGTCAGTTGTTAGAGTCAGATAGTTTAGTTGTTAGTCCGCAGACAGTAGTTGAGTTAAGAACACAGGGCGGCCAGCCAGCTGGCTGGCTGGCTGCTCGTATGTGCGTGTTTAATTCTACCAGACTCGACGAGACTAACCCCCCACTCTATGGCAAATCACCGAAGAAGAGCAAATAAATTATAACTTATAGTTTATATATACATGTTGATGTCGTCTCTTTACAGAGTGAAAAAGCAAGTAATTTTGGGTTCAATTTATGTATTGTCATTATATGAGAGAGAAAAAACCCGTCATTTTGATTGCAGTTTACGTTTCGTCATTTATATTGTGAAAAGATAATTAACATTTGGTTCGAGATTATTCTCGCAGAGTGGGTTGCAGTTTATTTTCGTCGATGAAACAACAGTTATTCCTCGTCATTTTGAATCAACATTATTTTCGCGGAAAAAGAACAGAATCGTCAAAGTGGGTATATAGCATTTGTGCCCCCGTTGAATTAGTTGAAGTTTTATTTTCGTTTTCGACAAAGAGCAGTCGGAGAGAGATCGCGCACACGAAGGAGCTGTCGGAAGTTGGAAGCCAGTGGGCTCCTTTTTATCTTCAGTCCAAATTCTAGTCACGCCTCTTCACTCACTCATTTTTAATTTTTCGGGTCGTCACTTTGTAGACTTTATCTATAGCCAGATGTATCTATCAATCACACTTGGTCGGGCCCATTACCTCTCAAGCCGGTTGTCACTTTTTTTACCTTATCTACGGCTGGATGTATCAGTCAATTACATCCGCCGTTCAAGGTAACGTATTGCAAGAAGGTGTGGTTATCATTAGAAGAAATAGCCCGCCATTAGAGATACCAAAATTAAAGATGTGCAAAAATATCTAGAAAATTTTTTAACAGATGATAGAAAATGCGACGCGAAAATCCGAAGATACGTTAAAATAGGGAAATATGCTTTACAAAATTTAAGCAAAATATTAAGAAACAGGGAAATTTAATTGGAAATAAAGCAAAGGCTAGTGAACTGTTATGTGACATCTATACTAATATATAGAATTAAATGATAGACAATCTCATCGCAGATGAAGGAGGGACTTAAGGCAGCAGAAATCTTGCTCTACAGAAGGATTCTGAGAATACATTGAACTGCGCACGTAAACAAAGATGAAGTTTTAGAGAAAATAAAAACAAAAAGGGCACGTAGCATCAGAAAGAGAGAGTTGACATTTTTGGAGCACATAATGAGGTAAGGGGGCCTGAAAAATCTAACACTCATGTGGCGTATTGAATTCAAGAAGGACAGAGCAGGGCAGCGCATAGTAAACTTGTTGAAATGGTTGGCAGAATAGACATTAGGAGATATATAGCAAAAACTTTACTAAGTACCACAAAAGACAGGAAGTTGTAGAGAACCATGAACACAGCACAAAAAAAAAAAAAGAAAAAAAAGAGATAATTCAGTGGGAATCGAATCCGTATTTTTTAAAGATCAGGGTGTTTGTTTACCCAGTTGTAGTATTAGGAGTATAATAATGACAATACCTCCGCTTATCAGCTAAAAATAATATACATTTTACACAATGCGGTGGGTAAATTATCGCCATTTTATATTTTTAATTTCGCGCATACGAGTTGTTTGTTTTTAATTTTACCGATTGCACAGTATAGTAGGGTCAGTTGGGCACCGTCTGTGAGGAAAAGAGCCCCATGATGCAATTAACTCAACCAGAAATTTAAAAACGGCATGCGGCACTCCTTGTTATTCATGTTGAATGAGTTAATGGCGATCATCAGTGAGCCCCACATTCAATTCCCACAGTGCCTTAGACTTAACACGCAGGCCTACATAAAGTGCCTTGAGAAGCTAATGCTTCCTCGATTCAAGAGGGTTTCAACTGGGAGATTCTGTGTCTGGCAACAGGACTCTGCACCATGCCATACAAGCAGGAGAAAATAGTCATGGGATCAAACACTTTCTGCGACCACATCACCGCTTACATATAGCCACCTAGCTCCCCAAACTGCAACCTGATTGATTATTATATGTTGGGAGCAATTGAGCGAGAGACCAACACACACGTTGTAAGATCAAAAATGAACTGAGGCAAGGATTCTGGTATCATTCAAAAACTTGAACAAGGAGACGGTCTAGAAGAGATGCAGGAGATTCCAAACACGGCTTAAGGCCGTGTTTGAAGCCAATGGCGATTTTATTGAAGAAATTTACTCTTTAGTATTTCAAGATTTTTTGTTTCATTTTGGTAAATATATTTGTTAAAATGAGATATTCGTGTTATTTTCAATTATCGTAATTTAGACAATTCATCCATCTCACCTTTTATTTTATATAACAAATATCTCTTTCTTATTTCATGAATTGTTCCATTATTTTAGTTTTTACATTCATCAGTCAACTTCCTGCGATTATCGAATTTGCCGGCCTACTGGATGTAGAATATTTTCCAACAACAAAAATCACCAAAATATTTACAGTATAATGCATGAGTGGGACGTGACAGCCACAAAATTTGGGCTTCATCAAGATTCCGTGCACGTATAAAACCTTACTCTAAAACTGAGATTGAACAAACATGATATTAATAAAAATATCCTTGGAAAATTCATCAAGAAAGAAGAAATTTATAGAATTGCACATTAATTTGCTGCTTGTTTTGTAGAAATACCAGATTTGACAGAAATATTTGCTTTGATTTGTATATTGCAGCTAGCCTTGTGTGTGTTTTTGATGAAATGCAGTTATGGGGGATGTGCGTTGTGGTGCAGTAGATATCGACTCGGAACGACAAATCGGGGCGAGGAGTTCGAATTCCAGTTGAATTCCTTGCATTCACTTACGCAGAAATACCCTTGGAAAAGGTATTAATTCGTCCCTTCCCTCCAGTTATGGGTTAAATAATAGGACAGATTGGGTTCTATAGCCTTGGTCGGCAACCAGTCTACCGCAGAAAGCAATGGCAACCTACTGTGGGATAATCTTCTGCCCAGTCAGTCATGTCTCTTTCGAGACATGATCGCCCAAGCGTGTATCACGTATGGCACTTAACTGACAGTTATGGGATTTTACATGCATGCAATAGGATTTCATTTACCAACAAGTACCATATTTTGGCTCTTTTGCCTGTTACCATATTTACCAGAGTTCACTGATCCCAGGAGATTTCTTTGTATCTATTATGAATTTACTGTATGTGCAAATGTTGTTCCCTGAAAAACAACATAATTTTCAATAAATTCATGATAAAATGTACTAAAATTCTTCTTTTTCAATGTCCCGATAATTAAATCTCACATCAGTTTTATTTAAAATAGTAACGGTAATATAATTTTTGATTACACTGTGTTTCTTCATGATTAGTGAGAATATCACATAAATGTAAGATTATAATTTTGAACTTTTTTTGGTGATGTATGCATTTTTTTCTTTTTTTTTTTTCATATATATCCCATGACAAAATCTGGATGCGTCCAATGGTTAAGGCGTTTAATAGACCGGCAAATACGGTATATTATGTGTCTATTTACCCGTTTATTAGCTTGACACATTATTAATTCGATGCAAACTTAGTCTGGTAAAAGGTAAGAATAATATAATGCGTTACAAACTTGTAAACAATTACTCAAAAACGGATGAACTGATGGTTTGTATTTCCGATAAAACTGAGCATCTTGTTAGCAATCGCAGTATTTAAAAACTTCTCTCAATAGGCAGAATGCATGAATCAAAAACAAAATCAGTAAAAAAAAACAAAAAAAATCAAGGACTTAGCAATAATGTTTTATTTTAGTTTTCAGGAAGAAAAAAAATTCTTTTGAGCGACAAAAAGCAGTGATTTTTAAAGCTATATTTGATTATTTATCCACAAAGTTCTGATTAGATTTTCAAATGGAAAGAAACGGAAATTGGCAGGAAAACTCTAAAAAGATGTCATTCATAACTTTACATTGTATTTGGTAAAAATAAATTCAAAATATAAATAATCGATTAAATTTGACAAATAAGTATGAGATAAAAGAAAGCGTAGTTGAACTGCAAAACAAAAATGATTGTTATTAAAAGATGAAATTGGGTGACGTCCGTATCACTTTGAAACAGTGTTTTTTGTTCGTAAGATCACAAAAATTAAGCAAAGTAGAGCCTTGCCAGTATCTAGATGAGAATACCAGGCGCTGGAAGCTTGAATGGGCTGCTAATGTAATGGATAATAGATCGGAGTTGGAAATCAGAGTGCTGAGTTCAATTTCAGTCGAGTTCGTTATATTTCTATACGCGCAAATACCACTGAGAAAGGCATGAATCCACCTATTCTCCCCAAGCTAGGGGTTAATTAACAGGACTTTATCAAAAAATCTTTATTATCTGCCAAATATTTCTTAAAATCTAAATTTTTTCTGGCTTTAAATAACCTGCAATGGTTTGATAAACCGGATAGAACAAATTAATAAATCAGCCAATAAAAAAATAGCAGAAATTCACCATGTCAGGTAGCAGGGCAGGGGTGTTATAAACAGTAGATTGAAAAGAGAAAAATAATTATAACAGCCGGAAGCAGCAATAAAATTAGCAAACTGACAAAGAATAAACAACAAAATATAAATAAAACAACTTAACTGAGTTTTTAAAAAGAAAAACAAAACGAAATTGTGAATAAAATTATATCTGTATAATTATGAGGAGGGCATTTGTTGAGAGAAACGAGATAAAATACAATCCAGATGAAATCATTATTAAAATCAACACGAATACTAAGGAGAGTTCTAGTGTATTGAAGTGATTTGTCCGAAAATTGTTCTCCAATTGAAGAGATTTGTCTTAAAGTTGTTCCCCAATTGAAGAAATTTGTCCTAAAGTTGTTCTCCAATTAAAGAGATTTGTCCTAAAGTTGTTCTCTAATTGAAGAGATTTGTCCTAAAGTTGTTCTCTAATTGAAGAGATTTGTCCTAAAGTTGTTCTCCAACTGAAGAGATGTGTCCTAAAGTTGTTCTCCAATTGAAACCAACAGAAATGTAAGTTGTGAAAACTCGACAAATACATAAAAATACAACATTAGACCTCGTATTGTGTAGTCTAATATATTCATCAATATCAATATCAATTTTATGATTGTATTTCGACTTTTACTTACTTTGAACTTTCGAAGAAGTATTCATTAAGTTTCATTACGTCTTTTCTATAAATTAGTCTCAATTCAAAAACTATCAAAAAATCTTTAATAAAAGGAAGACCACATTGTTGCACCTGGGGGAATACGCTTAGAAATAAAATAGAGAATACCTCCAGTGTGTAATTAGGTCCAAATAAGAACTATGAAACCTCACTGGAGAGTCCGAAGAGTAAATGTAGTTATTTACGCATCTCTAAGCGTGTTACCGAATACTTCTATTCAGTTAACAAAAATTGCACACTATGACTCAATGCTGATTACTCGTGTCTAGCGGTAAATTTAGCCAAATGTTTTTTGGTTTAATTAATAAAAATACGCTTCCTGCAGGCAAACTGATGCCTAGATTTCGGACTATCTATAGTAACATTCTTTCTCCGATCGAATGAATTACGCATTTCAGAAAGGCCGAAGAATACACCAACGGAAGCGCAGTTAGAAAATCCAACATCAATGAGAATATAATGACTCTGCTCTATTTCAGAAAATATTTTGCAAAGTCAAGAATTAAGAACGCCTCCATTAAGACTACCACAATATAGTCTCTTTACTCCGTTCTCTTTACTTAAAACCTACACCAACAGTCGTAATGATCGTATCGACAAATACTGTCAGAAATAAGAATAAAAAATATATCAAAAATCGTATTTGCAAATAACTTAAGAATATCAAAGAATTATTTAAATATAACTTTGGAAATATAACACTCTTAGAAATTGAGAAGCATAAAAAGAAGTCAAATTCAGGACAACATAGGAAGAAAGAAACTTCGTAAAGGAAAAATGAATGACAATACTTATTATTGTTTTCAGCTAGATCCTTAATTCTCTTTCTATGGTTTTCGTTTTCCCCTATTTTTTCTAGGCTCTTTGGGACACGCTGTCAATGCTCTGATAACTACTAGTGCTACTCTGATATTTGAAAAAACTTCCCTTTTTTCAGTGGTATACGGAAATAACAAACTATCAGGCCGGTTTTCTTGTTAACAGTTAGCCGCTCTGGTTTTCAATCTTCAAGCCCTCTTCACTAACTATGGGTCAGTATGGTTAAATGGCAACTGCTTGCCCAGTTTCAGATTGGCCTGTTTCCTGGGTAAATTTGCTAAATTCCTTGATTATTAACTTCAATATTTAATGTTTTTGCACATAGTTATTATTATTATTATTATTATTATTATTATTATTATTATTATGTCATTTTTCATCATATTTCGATTTCTGCTTTGGTCTCACTACCAACCAAGTCTGCGGGGTGACCTAAGGCAGGTAGTGGCGTGTTGTTATGGCTCCATTTCATGTTTTTCTATCTTCCCTATCATCTCCAGCATTACATAGATAAAGTTTTCCTTAGTGTGTGGGCTGTACTTAATAAGACAATTTTTTGTATATCTCTTAAGCTGGGGTTTCCAGGGATTCTTTCAATGTGTTGTTTTGTTCCATTTTTTATCATTCCAAGTGCACCTACTATCACTGGCACAACTCTTGTTTTCAATTTCCACATTTTTTCTATTTCAATTTCCAGGTCTTTATATTTTGACAGTTTTTCAAATTCCTTGATTGCTATGTTACAATCCGCTGGACAAGCCATATCAATTAATAGACAAGTTTTCTCCTTCTGGTTTTTAACAATAATGTCTGGCCTGTTTGCTTCAATTTTTCTGTCTGTGTAGATGGTGTAATCCCATAGAATGGTTACATCTTCTATTTCTGTAACCGGTGCTGGGTGATGTTCATACCAGTGTTTGACTACAGCTTTTCCATAATGTTTGCATATTGCCCAATGTAAATATTGCCCAACTCTATCGTGGCGATTTTTATATTCATTTGGGGCAAGCACAGAACAGCCTGAGATTAGGTGGTCTATTGTTTCTTGGTGTTTATCACAAAACCTGCATTTTGGATCCATATTATTATGCATAATATTTGCCTGAAAGTTTCTCGTGAAAAGACTTTGGTCTTGTGCTGCAAGAATAAAGCCTTCAGTTTCGGACTTTAATCCAGATGCACGTAACCATCGATGAGTATTAACTTTGTCAACATTGGATTTATTGGCACGTACTGGATATTGGCCATGCAGAGGTTTGTCTTGCCAGCGCTGTTTCATCTGTTCAAGAGCTTTATCTTTGGCTTTCATTTTCATATTCTTTGCCGCAATAGTTGGTTCTTGGCTTCTGTTTTGCTTTTCTACAGAGTCTACTAACTGTAAATCTTGTTTGAATTTACTGCCTTCTTTTATTATTGAATATTTTTTCTTTCTTTCTTCATGTTGCCTTACTAATTGTAACATCCAATCCTTTGTTGTTTCTATGTATGTTAGTAAGCCAATAGTTGTTGTCTTGTATGACAATTCCAGCTGAATAAGACCTCTTCCACCTTCTTTACGGGGTATGTATAGACGGTCTACATCAGCCTTTGGATGATGCATCTTATGCTTAGAAAGAAGCTTTCTTGTTTTAGCATCCATTCGCCTGATGTCGTTTAGAGTCCAGTTTAAGATGTTAAAGCTATATTGGACAACTGGGATTGCAAGGCTATTAATGGCCATAACTCTGTTCTGTGAATTTAATTCAGTTTTTAATATCATTCGTAGCCTTCTATAGTACTCTTTACGCACTATTTCTTTCATTTTTTTATGGTGAATGTTTTCGCTCTCATTTACACCTAGGTATTTATAAGCTTCTTCTGGTTTCAATTCTTTTATTGTTACAGCAGGGTCTAGGCTAATTGAGGATGTTTCTTGTATTGATCCACGTAAAACTGTAGCTTTAGCACATTTATTCAAATTAAATTTCATTCCAATGTCTTCGCTGAAGCATTTTACAGTTTGCAGAAGACCTTCCAGTTCATTATCATTCTTAGCATATAACTTCAAGTCATCCATGTAAAATAGATGGCTTATTTTCTTTTGTCCTATTTTATAACCACATTCTGTCTTATTAAGTTGACTGGTTAGTGCTATTAATGATATGCAGAATAGTAAGGGAGATAAAGAATCACCTTGAACTATACCTCTTTTGATGTTTATTTCATCAGACTTATAGGTTCCATTTATATGATTGAGGTAAAGGGTTGTTTTCCATATAGACATGCACTGTTTGATGAAATTGATGATGACGGGCGATATCCTGTATATATTTAAAGTCTTTAAAATCCAGTCATGTGGCACATTATCGAATGCCTTTCGATAGTCTATCCAGGCTGTACTAAGATTTTTCTTTGTACTGTAGCAGTTTTCCAGGATCATTTTGTTAATCAGCAATTGGTCTTTACAACCATAACAGCCACGTTTGCACCCTTTTTGTTCAAGCGGTAACATGTCATTTCTTTCTAAGAATAAATATGTCTGCTTTGTTAAAATAGATGTTAATAGTTTATATGTTGTCGGAAGACATGTAATTGGTCTGTAGTTTTTCGGATTTTTTGTGTCACCATTCTTGGGTAGAAGAAATGTAATTCCTTTTGTCAACCATGCAGGAATTTTAGTGGGATCGTCAACCATTTCTTGAAGTTCTTTGGCTAGTTTTTTATGTGATGCGCTTAAATAATATAGCCAAAAGTTAGGAATTTTATCTATGCCTGGGAATTTCCAATTGTGTGTTTTTTTAGTGCATATTTAACATCATCTTCTGTAATTCCAGACCATGTCTGTTCGGGTTTATTTTTCATTCGTTCTGTCTCTTGCGTAATCCAATGTACTTCCTTGCTAAGTTCTTTAGGGCAAGCCCATATCTTTTCCCAGAACTGTGTGACTTCTTCCATTCTGGGGGGTACTGTCACTTCAATTCTTTTTTTACCTATTTCCCTGTAAAATCTCTTTGTATCAGTCTGAAAAATCTTGTTTTCTCTGTAAAATCTTGCTCTTTTTTCATAGCGTCTTATTCTTTGAGCCTTCAGTTGGATTTTTTGCTTTATTTTTTCTTTATTTGATAAGACGTCATTTTCATTCTTGATGTTATATTTTTTTACGGCTCTTCTGCTTTTCCTAGTTCTTACATTTATTCCTCTACTCAGTTCATCCAATATTGATAATTCACTTCTAAGTTGTTCTATTTCTTTTTCTATTTTTCTTTTCCAAGGTGGAACTTCACGTCTACGAGACTGCCTTGTTTTTATTTTGATATTTAATTTTTTTGTTGCTGCTGTTGCTGATGCATATATTATTTCGTTAAGATTTGTATGAGGGTCTTCATCCAGTATTGATTTCAGTGCTGCATTGTAGAGTTTAATAGTACGGAGGTTATGTTTTGTTGGTAGTAATTTTGGGAGCTGTTCACGTTCCTCCATTGTAATATTTTGTATTTGACTTAGATGGTTTTTTATTTCTATCTTGGCTTCCTGTATATTGTTCTTATTTTCCGTCAAATAATTATCTTCGATGTGTTCTGAACTCGTTTTATTTTTGTCTTTTAACTGAGTCAGATCACACCTTTCCAGCACTTTGTTATTTACAGCATTATCTTCGCAGTGATTTGCGTGTTTCACGGTTTCTACATTATGACCTGTGGCTTGTTTCATGTTATTACTTTTTATTTCTGATTCCGGTTTCTTTTCATAATTTGTTGATTCGTCTCTTCTTGTTACAATTCTTCTAATTTCATTGATTTCAGCCTCTGTTAGTCGGTTATTACGAATAATGTACCTACGTACATTGGCTAATTTATTTTCGTCAATATACTTTCTATTTGCTTGACCAACTTTTTCACGCCAAATGTCATAAGTTTAGCGAGTCACGTTTTTTTGAGGATTGAGTAACGCTTCATGAAATGCAGTCATAACGACTTTGTACTCCTCACGAGACCATTTTATTTTTTCTTTCTTTAAATATACGGTTGTAGATCTAGCTGGTGAATTTTCAGGACCAACGTTAGGATTATCCTGGTTGTGGGGACCTGAAGATTCATTCTTTGTGTAGGAGTTTGTTCCTATGGCAGATTTTTCGACCTCAGGTAGGTTCCCTCCTGAAGGACGGGCTCCCTGTTTATCCACTGGAAGAGCCATACTGGACTTTTTATTTCTATTTGTATTTTTCATGTTTTTCCCACGAGTGACGCACGGGTCCAAAAGTCCACCCAAAGTTGCCCGGCACGTTGGGTAACGGTCTTTTACAAACAGGGCCCCGAAGCCTGTAGGGGATCGTTTGTGACCTCATAACGCAGTAGCCATTCACTCCTCGGCACGATTAACACCTTGAGTTGCGGGTTGTTGTTCGGAGTTTTCCTTCTCCTAAATGGGCTGCCAAGCAACATCTGACATATACGCGATTGGAATTCAAGGAGAAAGACGCTGGTTAAAAAAAAACAAAAAAAAAAACTTTGGCCTAGCAACGGCTCAACGAAACAACACATCAATACTAGAGTATTTTGTTAAAAAAAAAAAAAATTTGTGAAATATCGACAGTTAAAGGAAATATAATACGGATGATCTTATTTAGGTTCATTTAAAGAGCAAATAGATAAATGAATTAAAATAAAACAGAATTTCATTAAAAAAAAATCCTGTTTATATTAAAACAGAATTTCATATTGAGAAAAGGAAGAATTCAAATAGAGAGACGCTGGTTGAAAAAAAAAAACATACTTGGGCGTAACGGTCGATCAACGGAAAAGAAAAAAAATGTAATAATTTGTTCGTCCACTCTATCATTCATTTTTTCAATAAAGTCGCTGGTCAAAAATAGGGTTATCAGAATAAGATAAATTAAATCAATAGATAAATAAAAATAAATATATCAATAAATACGTAGACTTTCTATAAAATAATACCATATAGATTGTTTTTCATCGGACTTAATTTATTTTCTTGTTTTGTTTTGTTTTTAAGAAAATTATAATAGTTAAAAAAAAATTCGATAATATCTAAAGAAAACAATCCTGTTTATATTAAAACAGAATTTCATATTGAGAAAAAGAAAAATTCAAAGAGAGAGACGCTGGTTGAAAAAACAAACAAACTTGGAAAGTAACGGCCGTTCAACGGAAAAAAAACATCACTGCACTTAGAGAGTATTGTTAAATTAAAAAAAAAAACAAAAAAAAAAACAATTGTTACTACTATTAACCTTTGTCCTTGCAAAAAAAAAAAATTCAAAATTTTTTTAATAGGAAGAAAAAAAATGGACATACCTTTGAGTTTACTACCGTAACATTTAAAAATAATAATTTGTTCGCCCACTGTATTCTGTGTTATTCTTTCATTAAATCCAACGAGAATAAAATTATCGAAAAATAAATAAATATATAAAATGAACGAACAAATATAATAAATTATTACATATTCTTTCTAAGAAAGAATATCGTAGATCGTACATTTTTTAGTGTTTTTCGTCGTATTTTTTCCTTATTTTTTTCGTTGTCTTGCTTTAGAAAACTAGTTAATAAATCTATTTAAGGATCATTAACAGAAGAAACATACAATTTGAATTATATACGAGGAAAAAATTAATGTTTATGTTTAAAATAGTGAAATTAAAAATTAATGTTTACGTTTAAAAAAAAATTCCCCCCCCAATTTTTTTTTTTTTTTAATAGGAAAGAAAAAGTGGACATACCTTTGAGTTTACTACCGTAAAATTTAAAAATAATTTGTTGGCCCACTGTATTCTGTGTTATTAAATCCAACGAGAGTAAGATTATTGAAAAATAAATAAATATATAAAATGAACGAACAAATATAAAGAAATTATTACATATTCTTTCTAAGAAAGAATATCGTAGATCGTACATTTTTTACTGTTTTTCGTCGTATTTTTTTTCGTTGTCCTGCTTTTCGTCGTATTTCGTCGTATATTTTTTTTTTTCCGTTGTCTTGCTTTAGAAAACTAGTTAATAAATCTATTTAAGGATCATTAAAAGAAGAAACATACAAATAAAATTATATACGAAGGGGAAAATTAATGTTTATGTTTAATATAGTGAAATGGAAAATTAATGTTTACGTGGGGAAAAAAAAAAAAACGTTACGTTTTCAGGAGCCTCAGAAAAGCACGTCATTCTCGTTGTAATTCCAATCGCGTATAATAATAATAATAATAATAATAATAATAATAATAATAATAATAATAATAATAATAATTATTATTATTATTATTATTATTATTATTATTATTATGTCATTTTTCATTATAATTTGCTTTCTGCTATGGTCGCACTACCTACCAAGTCTGCAGGAAGGCCTATGGCAGGTTTCATATTTTTTTTAATATATCTTCCTAACATTCCTAGAGTTACATAGGAAGCAAGTTATAAGCCTCCAATTCTGTCAAAACAAAACGGAAAGGTAAATCTATACACTTCTATTATAATAATTATTAGCATTAACATTATTCTTATTATTTATAACTTTAGTTTTTGTAACTTTATTCTGAAGGGAACTTTTAGTAACTCGCTATTGGCGTGTTATAATATTCGGTTTCTTCGCGTAAATTCAATGTACTGAACGAATCCTTTGAATAATATAAAACAAATCTTTCGAGTAATTCACCCAGAAACAATCTCTTCAAGGACGCACAACACCGGAATCATGAAAACACAGAATACACTCTGACTTCTGTTTGAGTGCTTTATATACTAAATATTTATGGTCACGTGATCCCACTAGCACAATTCATTCAACGGTTACGTTAGTTACCTGGAGATCCGTGTTCGACCAATCATATATTTGCATTCTCACACTAGAATTCTGATAAACTGTTCTGATGCTAAATTGATCTCAGCGTTTTGAATGACGTTAAAGGTATGTGTCACCGTCCAACGTTCATATTTGAGTCTTTACCTTTGTAGACTAATTTTCAGACCTTATGGCTCAATTCTTTTTCGATCGGCCATAAGACGTAAACAGGAAAATTATTACCATCTTTATAGTAATCGAAAATGATAGAAATTAACAGAAGAATGAATAATGATAACCAAAAAATTCGATCCCTCTTCGATGAGTACAATAACATTGTTGGAATTTTTGGTACTTATATACTGGTGAGACACCCATGAGCTAACCCATTTTATAGTTCACCAATAGAAGGCTTAACCAATCAGGAAGCTTAAAATATTCAATGCGACGTATATAAAAAACGGCCATATTTTTCCGAATATTGGAGATGAAATCCGATTCAGGAGAGTGTCTGATTCGGGAGTGATAATCTTTGACATTGTTTCATTGAACAGATTACGTGCTGCGAGGATATTCTATATCCATAACCTATGATGGACATGGTCAACAGATGTGAAGAGGATACTCTGTATTCAGGAACGTTGTCAACATTACCTTCAATCCCTTACTTTGTGACCATCACGGACTGTTGTTGCTATATAATATACATTCGGAAGATCGATTCTCTATTATAATCAATACATAAACTGATCCCTGCGCTTTATCCATATATTATGCCAGACATTACCATCAAACATCACCAATTAACTAGCAGCAATTGTAATCATTGAAAGGCATAATAACGAGGTCCCTAAGTTAAAAACTGACCTTGTGTCACATCTCGCTCCAGTTGGGGAATAGGGTAAATAAATACTCATAATAACGAGATTTTACAACGTAACTGAGTGGTTTGTATAATCCTTCTCTCTGCCATGAGCGAGGGTGTAGCACAATCTGGCCGTTTTTGTATTTCTGTTCTCCTTTTCTTAGGGATGATCAAAATATAAGAGTGAAACTTGGGACAAGTAGAAAAGACGAAAGGCAAAATAAAAGAGAGAAAAAACTATTTATTTTTAAATGGTTCACCCCAACCAAGACAATAATACTACTAAGACGCAAGAGCGAAGTGAGAATGAGAAGAGACTTTAGTAGAGCGAAGTGACAAAAGGATAATGAAAGAATAAGGTTCAGGAAGACAGGAGATGCCGATTGACGTTGCATTTTTTAAAGATCGTGGGTGGCAGAGAAGAAAAAATTTGGAAGGGAATTCTACAGGTGGGAAATACGAGAAAAGAAGCTGTTAGAAAAGAAGTAGTGGTTGCATTTATTTAGTTCAACAGTAAAACGCTGAGACCTACACTACTGGCCATAATTAGTAGGCCACCACAGTGTTTAAAAAAATGATGTATTTTTTAGTATTTGTTGCCAAGTGAATAATTGTAAATGAAAATAGAATGGTTCTTTTGTTAGTGGATGTGCGTTGTGGTGCAGTGGATATCGTCTCGGAACGAGATATCGGGGAGCCGAGTTCGAATTCTAATTGAATTCATTGCATTTCACTTACGCGCAAATACCCTTGGGAAAGGTATTAATCCGTTTATTCCTTCCAGTTATGGGTTAAATAACAGGACATATTGGCTGGCAACCAGTCTACAGTAGAAAGCAATGGCAAACTAGTGCGGGATAAACTTCTGCCCAGTCAGTCATGTCTCTTTCGAGACATTATCGCCCAAGCGTGTATCACGTATAACTGACTGACATTTATTAATACTGCTCAATAACATGTGCATCAAATGAATTTATAAATATTTAATAATTACCTATATTGCAGTTTCATCAATTAAAGAGTGAAAAAAATTTAGGCTGATTCAGACGAGTTCATCTTTGCTTCCTTGCCTTGTAAAATTTCGCAAAGTAATAATAAGAGTAGAACCATTTTATTTTCATTTAAAGTTATCCACTTGGCAATAAATACTAAAAATAGTATGAAATAAATAATTTCTTTAAAAAACTGGGGTGGCCTAATAATTATGGCCGTTAGTGTAGTTGCCAGTGTAATAGCATGTATAAATTTATGTAGTTGTAGCATCAGGAAAAAAAAGCACATTAGAACAATTGCCATGAAAATATTTATAGAAAAGACAGAGGGAACATTCGTCACGCCGGTGAGAAAATGACTAAAGTCGAGATGCCATGTCAGGATCAATTACATTGCAGATCCTTCTTTGGATTTTGTCAAGAATCTCGAAATATACAGCAAAACAAGAAAACAGGAAGGAAACAACCCCCCCCCCCAAAAAAAAAGAAAAAAGGTAAACATCGAGAAAACAGTGTAAAAAGACAACTACTATTAGTAATTATACAACTAATATTAGTAATTATACAACAGTGTAAAAAGACAACTACTATTAGTAATTATAGTTAACACTGTTATTGTTATTATTACTACGAGTAATTATAGTCAACATTATTATTGTTATTATTATTATTACTACTACTAGTAATTATAGTTAACACTATTATTGTTATTACTACTACTACTAGTAATTATAGTTAACACATTGTAATTACTACTACTAGCAATTATAGTTAACACTATTATTGTTATTACTACTACTAGTAATTATAGTTAACACATTGTAATTACTACTACTAGCAATTATAGTTAACACTATTATTGTTATTATTACTACTACTAGTAATTGTAGTTAACACTATTATTGTTATTATTACTAGTACTACTACTAGTAATTATAGTTAATACTATTATAGTTATTATTACGACTACTACTAATAGTAATTATAGTTAACACTATTATTGTTATTATTACTACTACTACGAGTATTAATTATAGTTAACACTATTATTGTTATTTTTATTACTACTACAACTAGTTGTACTTATAGTTAACACTATTATTATTATTATTATTACTACTAATAATAATTATCACTATTATTACTACTACTAGTAGTTGTAGTAATAATAGTGATAATTATAATAAATTATAAAGGCGACATATGTGTTCATATGACAAATATCCTGAAATGGTTTTCCTTCTACTTACTTTGCCGTCAGTCAATCATGAGTGCCGTTCAACAGATACTCTCTGATGTAAGATGAAAATGCATAAACAATAATTGTCAAATCTTCGAAAATGTTAA
>JBBBDQ010001302.1:3347500-3510000 GCA_037127315.1 Ascarosepion bandense
TACACTTCCTTGGCCTCACATTCTCAGCGGACCTCAAATGGAATGACTATATCGAATCTATTGCTAAATCCGCTGCCAAGAAGGTCGGTTCACTGTGCAGGGCCAGGAAGTTTTTCCTGTCTGAGTCTATCCTGCACATATATAAATCTACCATCCGCTCATGTATTGAATACTCCTGCTACATCTTGAGAAAATCCAACGAAAAATCTGCAATGTGATCGATACCGACTTAGCAGCTCGGTTGCAGTCACTCTCTCACCGGCAGGACATGGCTTTCCTGTGCCTCTTCTATAAATACTTTCATGGCTTCTGCTCCGATGAATTTAGATCACTGATGCCTCCTAGGTATGAATTTGCACAAGCTTTACACCAATAAAGTGTAACCGCAATTTCTACTCAAACAGCTTCTTTTCATACACTTCCTACCTGTGGAATTCCCTTCCATATACTTGCTTCCCCGACAGCTAAATCTCCAGGAATTTAAATGTAAGGTCAATAGACATCTCCTATCACACTAACTCACATCCATTCTCACAAGCTCTTTTTCTATCTACTCCATCAACCTCCTCGGTATTCTCGTCCGTCTATTACCCTCCTCCTGATATTTCCTAGAACTAACCCCTCTTTCTAATCACTTTCTCTTATGTAACCCGCTGCCCAACAGTGGCAGTAGAATGCCTTGCTTTGGGTGAGATGATTAAAAAACAACAATATTTAATGCTACTTTTAGTGCACTGAGGCAACTATCGTTTGTTAGGACTGCGTCGAACGAACCTTCTCCCGCCACAACCGAACAGGTTAAACTTTGACTCATCGCTGAAATAAACACAATCTCACTGTTCTTCTGTCCATAGGAGGTGTGTTCAGTGGCAAATTTTGATCGGCTCATTTGATTCCTTTTAGAAGTGTAAGGCTTCGTAGCGGCTACTCGACTGTTCAGATTTATTTCTTTAAGTCTTCGGGAAATAGTGTTCTTTGAGATTTTAATGCCAACGTTAGCATTAGCTCTTTTTTTTATTCTTTATCAGTCCATCTGTCTTCCCTTAAAGTAGTTTTCCTAGGCCAGCCAGGTGGTTTCTTGGCTTAACGTGACCCAGTTTCCTCAAGTTTTCTTAAAATACTATGAATAACACTTTTAGATTTCCCACACTCTTTGAAATATCCCCAATCGAAAGTTTATCTTCATTACGTAAATTGACTATCAGTTTTCTAGGTATCAATGACGTCACAGATTTTTTCGCCGTGTTTACAATGCAAGAGCCGGTGTAATTTAGTAAAATACCGAATTTTATAATCTTACACTAAAAACTTTTCAATAATGCAAAATAATTATTAAATTTTATGATTTATTTAATCGTTCTGATGTCTTTGATCAGCTACTTTTTTGGAATGTTATATAATTATTCTTATAACTTTATCAAAATAATTTTATTGAACTTTATATTTTGGAATTATATAATTTACTTTTATATTCTTTTTTCTTTGATAAATATTCTTTGAAGCTTTAAAATAAAATTTCATATTTAGACTTTTTCTTAATATCGTTCTGATCTTTATGCTCGCTACTATATATATATATATATATATATATATATATATATATAAGTGGACATTGCCTGAAAATTGCATTGGAACATGAAACAGACTGTTGCTGTTCGGTGTTAACCTTTGTGTCGACTTTTATATTTACATAAGCTCTATCTCTGATATTGAGCTCTTTCACTCATAAACATTGTACACTTTTAAAAACTTTTACACACACACACACGCATATATATATATATATATATATATATATATATATATATATATATATTATGCTCATTTAGGCAGCATTTTTTTATTAATGCATATTTCTTTAAATAATATAAACAAGTTTTGTCTATTTATTTTATGTAAATATTTTTCATATTCTCCACAAATATTCTTAAATCCCTATAATTAATCACAAAATCCACTGGTTTATTCCAATGGCTTCCCGTACTTAATATTTTTTGTTTTCACTCTCGCTTGGTCATGTGTGACGTCACGAGCTGTGATGCGACATTCGCTTCCAGCGTCTTAAATGCACGAGTTTGTTGTTGCTTCTATGTAAACAAAAAACGTTTGTTATTATGTTTTGTCCGTGTTTATACTATATAATGTAATTTGACATCTTTGAAAATGGCTTTTTGTAAGCCGAAAGCTTTAAAAAATTATGTATCAATATTGTAATTTTCTTTCTTTAACTATAATTCTTTTATTTAATGATAATGCTATTAAGCTTATCAGAGAATATAAAAATTTACAAATAATAAATAAACAAAACTTGTCTATATTATTTAATGAAACATGCATTAATATATATATATATATATATATATATATATATATATATATTAATATATATATTAATTATTAATAACCAATTATTCGTCAGAATTAAACTCGATCAGTACATAGTTGTATTAAAAAGTGATCGTCTTTTAAATGTCACATCAACTTTAACTGAATGTTATTGGTAAATAGAACCAAATTTTTAGCTTACTGCCATATCGCGTTGAAACACCTCTTCTTGTACTGATCATCTAAGTGAAGCAACGTCGAACCTGATCAGTACCTAGATGGGTAAACTCTTAGAAATACCAGTTGACGTAAGCTTCGATATGCGGGTGTTGTAAATCATACCGGTTCCGCATTAGAAATCGAAGAACGAAGTTCACGTTCCAGTCTAGTTCATTAGAGTTAATTACATGCAATTACCCTTCGTAAAAGTATGAATTCGCCTTTTTTCTCAGCTATGGATTAATTAGTTGTATCAGTAAATCATCATTATCTGCAGAAAATTCTTACAATCTAAAAGTATTTTCTGGCTCTAAATAATTTCCAAAAGTTTGATAAGTCGTAAAAACAAATCAGGCAAAAATATTTCACACACACTTGCTTTGCTTTTTATTAAAAGACAAACATTTTCACTGATAGAATAGAAAAAAAATCATTCACTTGAAACTTGAAATGAAATATAGTTTTTGACAGGATTTTTTTCTTAATGGAAGTAATAAATCTTTTTGCCTGCAAGCTCTACAAAGCTTACTTTCCAATGTCTTTCTATTTGTGGGTTTTTAAAATATTTAATGTTATTGTTGTTGTTTTTATTATGTGAACACTGCCTCTAAATTAAATATAAAAATCTTTCTAATGGTTACTTGTCATATTAACGACTACGACTATTAATTTTACAAGTATATAAATTTCAGATGCAACATTTTTATGACAGTGAATTAGTGGTTATTGTTCAAGTTGAAGTTTTATAATACGAACTCCATGATTCCAAGTGATGGACCAAATGTAACGTGTATTCGATAGAATTGATTATTAGGGAATAACGACGTGTTTGTTGTTCAACTTATAAATATTCTCATTGAGTGACTCAAATTAGGATTAAAAAATAACATGACAAATTATTTACATGACTGTTCGCGGAAATGTTCTAAGCTCTAACCCCTTTCCAAATTCTGATGAAATACCAGGATTTCTTTTTGAATCCTTCCTTGGTTGTGAAGTTTAGAGCCTTCCCTGATGTAATGGTAGATTAAATCAGTTAGATCCTGAATTACTGGTATACATTTTACTAAGCTTCAATGACTGAGCATTTTTACTCAGAAAAAATTCTGTTTCTGCAGTTTTAATCGTAAAAATTTGGGATAAAGGCTTCAGAGAAACGCAACAAAATGGAAGTTTAAACTGTTTTATTCAAATATTGCTCGAATTGGAAAGCAGGTTCAAAGTACAGGATCGAACTATACAGGATATTAGGGTAGTTAGTCTAACGGATATCGGCGGGGAAAGTAGAATTATTGAAATGAGTTTAGACTTTAGAATAGTGTATTGCATTCACTTTCAAACACCTGTTCTCATAGGAAAGGTCTTAATCTGTTTCTTTTCCACCCTCCCCCAGCCATGGTGAATGGATTGTCTATGTAAAATGCTTAATTCCAAACCGCGAAAAATGCAACGGAAAAACACTCAACTGTTTCTCACAGTAATGTTCGGCAATTTCCAGATAATAAAGAAGACGAATTTTTATTCGCGTCTGTTTACAAGAAACGAAAACGGCGTTTGAAACTGTTTTACCAGTATGTCAAAAATAGATGATTAATTTAACTCTACTAATTACACAGCAAATATCATTTAATGGACTAACATCGAATATTCGTTGTTGATAGCAAATATAAACTTGAATTACAAATGTTTCTGTTTAAACAATAGTGAAACTAAAATTATTTATAAAGAAATAAATACAAAAAGCGGCTTTGAAATAAAAACAATAAGAAAAGAGAAGGAAAAAGAGTGGAACACAAAATGGATGCTCGAATATTGCCCGGATGGGATAATATTAACACCATATTGTCATTAGTCTTGTTTGCAAACAATAGATATAATTAATAGGACTCAGTCTGACATACAGGGTGCGATGGGTAAATTGTAGCCATTATATATTTGTTTTTCTTTTATTTTGTCAATTGTACAGTATAGTAGAGTAAGAAAAAGGGTAGCTTGACGCAATTCACTCTTTCGGAAATTTGGAAAAAGCATGCATTATTGCTTGAAATACGAACATTTCCGAGTATTTGGTTGTCAATCTGATAAGAGTGCAGAGGATTCAGAAAGAGTCTAAGAGTGATTACGAAAGTGTTTGGAGGGATCACTAGGGATGACGGCGTTATGTTTTCACTCTTTTTTCCCACAGTACTTCAGCCTCAACATGGTTGGAGGTACTAAGTGCCTTGATGAGTTCGTCCTGCTCTGGACGTCATTATCATGTGTAGGGCGAAGTTGCGTGAGAGACCTACAAAACTCCTTGTAACATCAAAGATGAACTGAAGGCGAGGATTATAAAAACATTCACTAACTTGAACAAAGAGACCATCTAGAAGAATTGCAGGAGATTAAGACGTCGTTTGGAGGTTATGATTTCAATATATTCTTGTGCAATTTGTACAGATGTCAGTGACATTTGCATTTTTGCGTCATTAAGATGACAATTTATCCATCGTATCCTGTATATTACGAGTTCGAACAAAATGAGCATCTTCGAAGAGCAGAATATACAGATGTAGACGGTATTTAATTAAGATTGGCTAATAGCATTTTACGTTGGTTAAACATAGATTTGAGAAGCGCCTTCTAATTCTTTCCTGCGTTGGCGTTAGTCTAAGCGGTTAATTAACTGGAAAACTTATATGCCTAAAACAAAGAAACGAAAACAGTATTAAAAACTGGCTTATGAATGAAGGACAGATAAAGCCCGAAATTCCACAATTCTTTAAATGAAATACTATTATAAATTAGAAAAATTGTTTTAGTGCTAATCCTGAAAGTGCGTTACTTGCATTGAAAATTAACGTTTGAAATCTGTGCTTTTTTTTTTTTACTGAAATTTAGAAATAACTAAGGAATCGAAATCTTGATTTTTTTCTATGACCCAAGCCGCGATCTCTGGGTTCAATAAGAAATAGGCTTACGGCCATATCACGTTAAATACACCGGTTCTCGCTCGATCACCGAAGTTAAGCAACGTTGAGTCTGGTCAGTACTTAAACGGGTGACCGCTTGGGAATACCAAGTGCTGTAAGCGTATAGTGACGGATGTGCATTGTGGTGCGCGTGGATATCGGCTCGGAAAGAGAAATCGGTGAGCCGAGTTCGAATTCCAGTTGCATTCACTTAAGCACTGGTACCCTTGGGAAAGGTATTAATCAGTCCCTTCTCTCTAGTTATGGGTTAAATAGCAGGGTAGGACTTGGGGACCCTGCCCTTAAAAACAAATCCCAATGAATCTTGATACTCGCAGAGATAAAAGTATTACTAGACACAAAACTTATATAAAAACAACAATTTTATTGTTGAAAGAAAAACGTATTACCAGCAATAAATAAAAAAAAAATTAGTTGGCAATAAATGACCCGCCGAGGTTGATATGCCATAAAAAATCAACCAACCAACCAATAAGAAATATGTGTCTAATTTAGACGTGATGGTGGGAAAAGCAGGTTTGACGAGAATTCGACCCCAATTCCCGCGACTAAACTTATACTGCATATTCATGTGTATGTTGTAAACCCACCCACACACACACACACAAACACATCTATATACGCAAGTACATCCCCAGCTGGTACACATAATAATTTTCAAATTTAGACGAAGTCAGAAATAAAGTATCTGCTTAAAGTATCAGGTCGGTGCAAAAGTTTTTGCCGGTTTGTAAAGGGGGCATTTTAAATTATTGTAATTTATTTTATGCATATTGTTATTACTTAAACATATCACTCTGATCAATTTATAACTTTTTCTTTTAGATTATTAAAGCATCATTCATCTTTTTCTGCAATATTCTCACCCATGTTCTTTCCATCTAAAGAACACATTAGGCGTGCTCTACTCTATGAGTTTCACAGAGGTTCCAATGCAAATGCAGCAGCACGATCTATTCAGGATGCTTATGGAATTGATGCAGTGAAAGAAAGAAGTTTTAGGTGTTGGTTTTCCCGTTTTCGGAAAGGAAATTTTAGCTTGAAAGATGAGGCTAGAGGTGGTCGCACAAAAAAACCTTGATTCAGATGTGTTGAATGCCACCGTTACTAAATCCCTATGGTAACCTCAACAGAACTTGCACACCAATTTAATGTCATCCCATACAACTACGTTACGCCAACTGAAAAGAATGGGGAAGATTTCAGTATTCAGAAAATGGGTCCCGCATGAACTGTCTCCAGAGAACCTGCGACAACGTATTTCTTGTTGCGAATCATTGCTTTCACGACACCTTCAGACACCATTTTTGAGTAGGCTTGTCGCAGGTGATGAGAAGTGCCATCTTGCCCATCCTGCATATTCTCCTAACCTAGATCCCTCGGATTAGATGGCCTTAGGTTAACATCACGAGAGGAGATTGAACATGAGTTAGATTCATATTTCACATCAAAACCTAATAAGTTTTACAAGAGAGGCATTTATAAGCTCGTTGACAGATGGAATCAAGTTGTAGAGAGCAAAGGTCGTTATTGTTATGAATAAAGATTTTCAAAAACACACAGTTTTTCATTTTCAAGATGAAATTTTAAATCGGCAAAAACCTTTGCACCGACCTGATAATTAATGAGTATCCTCATCTTTGTTATTAGGATCACGACGTTTCGGCCGGCGTATTTCGCTGCGATCTTTCGTCATACACCACATGCGGCAACTTCCGCAGTATCTAAATAAAATAAAAATTAAATAAAAAATAATCAATAAAATCATTTAATAATTCCTCACGCCTACCTCACAAAGTCACTGTTACCCTGTCTGACTGGACGTACTTAAATGAATAAAACAGTATGTTGAATAGATTGAGTTAGAGTCAAAGCGGCATAAAAGTTTAATGAGTTTTAGATCGATATGAACAAATATGAATAGAAAAGAATTAATTAAAGCAGACGGTTTGAGAGGCAATCAGTAACTATCGAAGATATTTTAAATATCTTAAAAGAAATATGCAAAAGTTTTGGACACTGAGATGTCGTTAATAGAAATGTGAAAAACTTTTAAATGTAAGCGATTTAGACAAAATGGTGTATGGAGTTTTAAACAAAATGGCGTAAAGCGTTTTAGACAAATTGACTGCTTAAACATTTGAGATTCTGAAAACATATTTGACCAAACTTTCAAAAGTCTGTGTATCACTACAATTGTCGACAACATTTTTCCGCTGAATTCTGCTTAATTTAAGTAGTGGCTTTCTACTGGCTGCGCCGTCATAATAAAATGTCAGTATTGCACTATTTTGAGCATACTTTGACACATTTGCTGTCTTTTAGCAAAATGATTTTTCAGTTTCTTGTGTTATCAGAGTTTGGAAAACCCTGCTTATAGAATTTACGTAATTAATGGATTTTTATATAATATCATTTCCTATTACACTAAACGTTATTTAATGAGTTCACGTGTTTGAATAGACTTCTATATTTATTTATATTTATTTATTATTTATTTTATCCTCTCCCAATCCCTCAGCGAGTGTGCCACATGATTTCGCCGTTTAGCGGAATACAGCAGCCACTCTGATTTTGTGGGGTGGACGGGTCTTACTAACATTTGTTTATTTTAGTTTGAATATTTTGTTATATTTTTTAGTTCTTTTTGGGTATTTCACCCCCTTCCCCTTTACCATTTCATTATCTTTAAATGTTTTCAATATATTTTTGTAATTATTGTATATATTAGTAAATTTTTACGTCATGGGTTTGTTTCCCCTTTTTTAGGTGCTCCTTGTAAATATGTGGTATTGTGGTGCGTGAAGGATTAGGAAGTGATGGGTGGGTTATTGCGGTGAATGTGCAAATTATTAGAGTGATAATGTCGTGAAAGTGTTTAGCTAGGTATAGGATAGTTATGTAAGACCACCCTCTACCCCACTTTTTCGGCCATGTGCTACATTTAGTATAATTTTATACAAATAAATATCTATATTTATTTATAAAACAGTGTAACTAATGCCTAACGGTCTAGAATTTCGAAAGTCTTAGTTAATATACCCCTAGACAGGAATGAAATTTGCATTCACTTTTTTTCTGGCAAATAAATTTAAAAGTATGTGCAACATCACCATTTTTGCCATTAAGAATTTACCTCCCCACATTTTTTAAAAGAAACATGCATCCCTCGTTTGGATTTTCCAATCTCGATATCTACTTTGATTTCTGCTGAGAAATACATTTCTTTAATAAGATTCTCGGCGATCTAAACAGGTAGACATTAATTTCACTATTTACTAAATAAGCAATGATTTCTACTCAAACGTGTTTTGTGGTAGTATGTTTTCATTTATTCATCGCTCTGTTTTACGTTCTGATTAACCGCAGAATATTCATATCTATCTATCTATCTATCTATCTATCTATCTATCTATCTATCTATCTATCTCAGTCTGTTCTGTATCAATCGATTGATCATATTCTTAGCTATCTATTCCTATCAATATCTATGTGTTCATATCTACCATAGAAATCTCAATATCTGCCTCTCTACTCCTACGACTCAGTTCTTTAAAAAGTATAATTTATTCTTAAATTTATCTTATTCGTCCCAATCTGTTACATTGCCTCAAACATTCAGACGCGAATTTAACATTATTTCATTTTTAGCAGGTGATTTTATTAATATTTACTAAGATTTGCTTAAGATACAAGGCTAAAAACAGAAATCGAAAAATAGAGACTGTGTCGCTTTTCTAATGAATTAGGGCCAAGCCGTCTAAAAAAAAAACATTCGAATTTCTTTCGTAAACATCAAATTTTTCATCAATGTTAAATATGAAACTATCTCAGCCACCAAACAATGTCAGGTGCTTTGAAGATAATTGTTGTAGCTTCGTCACTATCGAATATTTACAATTAAATAACGGACGAATTCAATGTGAACTATAGTGACAGCCACGTATGACAGAATCTTTGTCCTTTCTCCTAAATCTCGCCCCTTCCCACCAAAAAGAGAATTGTCAGATTTGTTTTTAGAGCTGACCGGAAGTTCTTGTTGCAAACACACAAGTATTTCACAGGTTCAACGGAGAACGCTTGTGTCTCAAATCGACATACCATCGTATAATCCGTGTTACAACTCCCAATCTATTCCCATGTCCGACCAAATCTCGCGGTCACATGGTCAGAAGCGGACAGATGGTCTTGCAAGAGATGGACGCCGATAGAAGAGATTCGTCGATAAGTTTTGTAGAAATCTCATTTTGTAGCGTCCAGTGTTGGCAAGCGGTGAATAATTACGCCTCGGGCAATTATAGGCTGCAAAGAAAACTTATTCATATGCATCAGTTTGTCTCTGGATGTCACGAAGGCCATTTTAAAGCGGCAATTTCTGAGAAAGAATAAAGAAAGAATAAAAAAATGGATATTTTTTGACTTTGTTTTGCAATAAAAAGAGAACAATCAGAGTCTGTTGGGGACATATACTTGTTGATATCAAGGTTGGTTTGAATAAGACAAGGAGAGTGTGTACTTTTTTGAGAGTGTCTGTGAATTTGGAGTGAGAAAAAGTTCATGAAAGATAGACAGAGAGAGAAAGTGTGTGTGTTTGTGCGTGGAGGAGAGAGCTAATATGGTGTATGTTGGGATTCATGAAGAAGAGAGCTGAGTGAATATCAGATAATGAAAATAGTGAAAGCCTTTCATATTATGGCATCTGAGCATTAGTATCAGTCTATGTTAATAACAGCATTCTGTTTTTTATATTACTAATCAACTTTATGGCATCCTGTTACCGGAATGAAAACAAGTGAGGGAGATCCTGAGCAAGACTGTTAACTTATCTCTTCAGTTTTGATTAATTTATTGTGAAGAAGATATCCTATGAAGATATCCTATGAAGATATCCTATGAAGATATCCTATGAAGCATTCTCGTTATCATAAATATTTTGACTTGTATTCCTTCATCTATTTTAACTGCTTCAGTCGTTAGACAAAACCAAAAGAAATTTCGTTGAAAAATAGCATCCAATTTCTCGGGGACTCATCTTAAGAAACGTGCATTAGAATATCGTTTGTATTTCCTTCAAATCTAAAATACGAAGAAATAGTTTACAAGAAATAAATAAATAAATAAATAAATAAATAAATAAATAAAATAACAAAGATGGATGGAAGAAAAACGATAAATTTCAGCAGTTTAGAGAATTCCAAAATCAGAACAAAGTCCCTTCTGGTGCTTCTAATTAGAAATTAACAATGATTTTTTGTCTCGTATTACGCTTATCTCTTTACGCTTTGAAAAGATAGATTCGATAATGAATTTCTGTTACCAGGTAGAATTCTTTCAAGAATATCACGTGATTAAGAGTCTATACAATACAAGTATATTGCACTATTACAAATTTTCTCAAGATTTTGTTAAAAAAATCGACGTCAAAATTTTAACGTATCAGGACAGGTTAGATTCAAATAAGAATGCGACATACATACATACAGGCACACACACACACACACACACACACACACACACACACACACACACACACACACACACACACACACACATATATATATATATATATATTACATCATTTGGGGAATAACTCACTGTTGGATCAGTTTTAACATTTAATCTAATATTACTAGGATCCATTATTTATTTAATCTGATATTTAAAGAGAGATAACTACTTGGTTACCAGAATTGGAATCGCACATGGAATGAGAATGACATACGCCAGTGATCGTAATAAAGGGTTTGAAATTCCTAACACTTGAAAATGGCAGGAGCGTACAACAGCTGAAACGTTGGAAACAGAGCAATAAAGATGAGGACAATAGTTCGAACAATGTAAATAGTGCATAGTTGGTAAAGTTGTACCAAGCCTCAAATTTAAAGATTGCATTATAAAGTTTAATTAATAAAAATCTAATAAAAGAATGTTCTTGTTTTACTATTAACTTTTTTCTTCTTGCTACATTTTTGTCTGGTTGGTTTTTCAGATTACATTACAGTAATATGGATTTTAACCCGAATCAAACCTACGCCCTGCACTATGGGAGTAAGCTAAATCATGTGCTGATACAAACTAGCTTTGTAGATAATTATTCTACGCTACTATCAATAATTTTGAAGTAGTAGTATAAGTATCACCTCGGTTATAGGCTAAATCGTAGAGCGGGCTGACTAGTTTAGCCTTGGTTGGCAACTAGTCTATGAGAAAGACAACTCTCTATTCAAAATCTGCACAAATTTTGTGACCAGCAGAGCCGAACTGGGACCCGGCAATGTGGAAATGGGGACCAGATCATCAAAGAAACTTTTTAAATATTACTTTCAAGGTAAAATGTTTTGAGAAAACAAAACAAAACAAAACAAAACATATAAACGAGATGATGAAAGTATACTTTCCAAAATGTATGGAATAAGGCAAATGTCTTGTTGGAGGACAATTTGAAGCTTCTGTGTCAGTGCCGGATTCACCTCTAGGCGTAGCAGGCTAAAACGTAATGCCTGAAAATCTAGGGGTCC
This sequence comes from Ascarosepion bandense, assembly GCA_037127315.1. Classification (NCBI taxonomy): domain Eukaryota; kingdom Metazoa; phylum Mollusca; class Cephalopoda; order Sepiida; family Sepiidae; genus Ascarosepion; species Ascarosepion bandense. Next base: position 3,359,535 of record JBBBDQ010001302.1, read on the forward strand.
TCCAAACATGTATATAATATTTTTTGCACCGCCATAGGCATTTCTTACACCTACTGTCATCCTGCGTTGTAGACTCTAAACAACCCTTCAGTAACGTTCCTTCAATTCCATTTCAAAATAATTCTGTCTTCAGTCGATAACTCGATGTTTGCATTTTTTAAATTTATTTGTTTTAATTTTTACATTCGTATTTTTTTCAACCACATACTCTCTTTAATAATTACATCGTATGTCTTTTAGAAGAGAAACACCTCTCATGAACCTCGGTTTAACACAAATTGTTTAATTTAACACTTTTTTAAAAATTTTCTTCACCTGTGGAAATGTGAAATTTGGAGAGGGCCTCATCAGTGGAATAGGTTAGATCCTCTCTTCATCTATATCCGGCCCTGTCCTGTGCGCAATCATAAAGAATGAATTTTAGCAACCGAGCATAAGAGACGGTCTATTGTTTTAGTTTGGCAAAAGGCCAAAGAACAAAATATGATAAATGAGTTGCCCAGTGAAGATCGAAGACAGTTAGCGATGGTATGGCAGATTAATTTACTATCAGTGTGCTGAAAACTCTCGTATTATTTAGCTGAATATGGCACAAGTATAACATTTTAGGATTTATAAAGTGACATTCAAAGAACTTGCGAGTTTAGTTTGTTAACTCTATAAAAAAGAGTTTCTAAACCTTTTTAACTAACGGTACACTTAGAACTGAGTTTGAATTTTGTTTAACGGCATATCAACCTCCGTGGGTTATTTAATGCTAAAAAGGCAGTGTTTTAAGGTATTTTTTAAAAATATTCATTTATAGTGAGAAGATTGATTTAGTCAGATTTTGAAATTTTTATATTTTTATTTTCGAAACTGAAGATATCTTCTAGTTTTGTATTCATAAATGTACAGCTGGTAATATTTTTTTCCTTCAAAAATGAATTATGGTAATATTTTTTTTTCTTCAAAACTGTATTGTTGGTAATATTTTTCCTTCAAAAATGTATATTTTCTATGAAAACTTTGTACTTTCTTAGTGTTTTGACCTTAGTTTGGGGGATAACTATTTGCCTATAGCTGGGACCCTAACAGGTGCTACTACTCCGGGTCAGGGTAGACAAGAGCAATTAAGAGGTGGTTCCATGCTCGTCACAATCTCCTGATCAGAGGCCTTGTAGTTTACGGTCATACCCAGGACCGGTACACTTAGAAGGAAAAGAAAATATCATGTAATACTAAGAAAATCTTTTAAAGGTTATACATTTAAATTGTATGAAATAAAACCACGGAATTTTTAAAAAATTTACACACAAATATAAACTTTAGTTCAATGTTTCTATTCAACTATTTGTACAGCTTCTTTAGTGCAAAATCAGTGGCTGGTGTTTTATTCGTAAGTTCTTCGCTATTTGATCAAATGTGTGATAAGCAGGCCTTCATTCCTTCTTCAGTTGAGCGTAGTCTGTCTCACTTCTTATTTTTTTATGTTATTTAAGGTTTAGAAACATAATTCATATATAAATGAGAAATAGCGAATTGCAATGAAACTGATAAAACATGTGGCATAAAAAGTTTAATACTTATTCATTTATTCAAATTCTAACGCCGTAGCATTACTACTTCCACACACACATAGATATGTTTTATGCCGTGACAGTCTTTTGCGGCACACAAAAGAGAATCACGTGGCACACTAATGAGCCGCAGCACGACGGCTGAGATTCACTGTTTTTAGAGCTATTGACCTAAATATTTACTTTCTGCAGTTATATAACACGCATATGCATATACGACGTACCTAAAATTTGACAAACAATATTCAATAAACAATAATAATATTCAGGTGAGGATTTATTCATGCATAACATTGTCTTTTTATATATATATATTATTAACATTATTTTGATTTGTAATTATAATCTAATATCGTATTATCAAATATATATTTTTGGTGGGTGGGGCTCATCAGGGGACTAGATGAGTGATTGAGAGTTGTTTCCTGCTTAGTCTAGTTCTGGTAAACCAACTATCGGGATATATGAGGCAGGGTGGTGTTTGGCGAAATTTTCTTAAGGCGGGAGCGTCATATGGCGGGAAAATCAGCTAAGTTTTGGACAAGCTTATGATTTTCGGAGCATTTAGTGAAAATAAAATTCACTAACAATAGCGCGAAAGAAAATGTGATATAATATCAGGAAAAGCCTGTAATCGCTTGAATCACTGGTCCGTAAAAGACGTGACGAAAGATGATTCAACCAAGTTGATCACTCGACGAAGATGACCGTTCTCGACCTTCAGCTGGTAACGGCGTCTCTCTCGCTGATTATTAAACGATCATGTTACGAATCTGTGAAAGTTTATCGACGGATCAAAAGATCAGATACAAGTTGGCGCCTTTGATGATTTTCTATTGTCTTTATCCCATACTTTGGAAAATGTTTAATTTTTCACAAATAAAAAAAGGGACCAAGCAAAAATAGCAAGACGCAAAGTATACTTTGCTAATTCGACTGACAAGTTAAATAAATTACATCTATTTACGAAATGAACCCAGAATCAAAAAGAATAAAATTTAAAAAAATAATATAGATAAAAATATGTCGGTCATGTTTGTAATAATTTATGACCATTGACAATCATTTGGTTTCTGTTTTTTTTTTTTTTTATTATTTCTACGGTAAAATTATTAGTTATCCATTTATATTAAAGAATTTTAGAAATATTATGTCAGCAATTCTTGCATTAATTTCTAACCACTAACAATATCTTCCTAGTTTTTAATATATCAATTAGTGAATGATTGTCGAAATTTCGACAAATTTTAATTTTTTTTAAAAGATGTTTATTAAGCTTTGAGAATAAAAAATGGAGAATATGATTTGAATGTTTCTTTTTTTTTCTAGAAACTCGTTCTCATTTCGAAATCGTTCATCAATGGATGTCATCAAATATTTAAATCTGATGGTGTTCATCAAGTGACTTCAGCCTTATATCTGCTATTGTTTAACAAATCTTCCTGCTATTTTGTCAGTTTTATCACCTCACATTATTTTTTCAAAGAGCGAGAGAACTTAGTTACACAGGCGAGGTTCAATTACTATTCTAGAGCAATTGTAATGTATGCATTTTGGGTACTAATTTTACAGAACTTTGGGTGTGTTTTGCCGCTTTCTTTTTTTTTTTATCTTGTCTTATAATCTCTCCTTTCTTCTTATTTCTTACTTTACTTCCCTCTTTCCTTCTCTCGTTCTTTCTTTCTTGCGTTCTTTCGTTCTTTCTTGCTTTTTATTCTTTTTTCTTACGTTCTTTTTTGATCTCATGCAGACTTTCTTTCTATTCTATTTGCCTTCATGCAGACATTTTTCTTTTCTGTTTGTCTTCATCGAACCCTTTCTTTCTTTCTTTCTTTCTTTTTTTGCTCTCGTGCAGACTTTCTTTCTTTCTTTCTTTCTTTCTTTCTTTCTTTCTTTCTTTCTTTCTTTCTTTCTTTCATTATTTCTTTTCTGTTTGTCTCCTTGCAATCTTGGGTTTGTTTTTCTGCTTTCTTTTGTTTCTTGTCTTTTATCTCTTCTCTTTTTCTTTCTTACTTTACTTCCTCCTTTCTTTCTTGCGTTATTTCCTTCTTTCTTACGTTCTTTCTTGTTTTTTTTTACGTCATGTAGACGTTCTTTCTATTCTATTTGCCTTCATGCAAACTTTTTGTTTTTCTGTTTGTCTTCATCGACCTCTTTCTTTCTTTCTTTCTTTCTGTTTGCCTTCATTCAGTCTTTCTTTCTTTCTTTTTTCATTCTTCTTTTTTCTTTTTTTTCTGTTCGCTTTCATGCAGTCTTTCTTATTCTTTTTCTTTCTTTGAAGTACAGTTCTGCCTCATCATGTCTTTTTCGTTGTTTTGAAATATATTTCTTACCTTATTCTTTATTTTTGCGTCATCTGAAGCAATTATTCAACGACCCTCATCCTAACCAGTATCTCACCACAACCACTGCCTTTTTTGTAAATGAATAACTCAAACATCTCTGAGAGAGAGAGAGAGAGAGAGAGAGAGAGAGGGGGGTGGAGAGCTCGAGCGAGAATAGTATTCACGCATGCGCAGCAACAACATCAGCCTGAACAAAATGGTGTACATCGGCAAATATCTTTAATTTTCCCCGGTTCCTATATTCCGTTCTCATCACTGCTCTCGAAGCCGACCGTGCCCCAAACTGTCTACATACATAGGTTAGGGGTGGAGTCAGGGTTGAAATACCCCCTCCATCCCAGCTTCATCCACCCGCTGCTCATGAATAGAATTAATTTGTCAGTAACGCTGAGTGTCTTACAACTTTTAGAAATTGTATCGCAAGATTGGCCAGTAGCGAATGACTTCCCGCTTTTCCTTATTCACTTCCGACTTTCCATCTTTTCCCTCCCCCCCATCGTCTACAACCGCTGCTTCTGTTTTTGGTCGTATTTGGTAAACTGGTCATTGTTCGATCGCCTTTCCCTCGCCAGGTTCATATTCTTTATCCAAGTATCTTTTACTTTTCTTCTTTTTCAGTTTTTTTGTTGTTGTTTGTTTCGATTGAATTTTGTCTTTTTTTATCGACACAATGAGTTTATTTTTTACAGAGTTTTCCTTTACGTTTTTCTTTTTTCTCTTCTTTTCGTTTTTGTTTTTCTTTTTGCGTTTTTTCTTTTTTATTGTTCTATTTTCTATACAACCTCGGCTTTTTCTTTTATAATGGGTATTTAATTGTTGCCTGGATGAGGAATTATCGTTATATGCATTATTTACATGCGAACTATTTTCATCATCTTTGCTGTCGTTATCACAACGATTCGACCGTTGTACCGTCCGGCCTTCATCAGGTACTTACCTATTCGAGGTAGCGTTCAGGTAATTTCGAACTGAACTTTTTATTTAATTTCCAGGGGTAGATTGTTTAGGGGAGATAACTTGTCTAGCTTTCATTTAGTACTGCTCAGTTATTGCACAGTCTTTTCTCACTAAGTGCAAGTTCGCATTGACCAAGCGAGGGATTGAACTCACAATGACTTTTTCTATGTCGCATGTTCTTTCAGGATGAGAGCGATCATGGCTCTTCAAAATTTGCTCTTCCCTCAATGTTTGTCTTTTTGCTGTATTTTCTAATCCCTGATCTAATCCCTGATATTCCAATTCTTGGTGAGTAGGTCATTCGTTACGTTACCCTATCGATCGTACCATCAATATGTTATGTGAGTCTCAAATTTTCTAAACCATCTTTCCTCACTATATAACCTAGACATTTCAACTATTTCTGATTCAAATTATACACGTCCTTTTTTTTGGCATTTTCATAAAAAATTCGCCGTTGTTCGTATGTTTAGTCCATGACATTCTCAGTGTCCTTCTGTAAACCTACATTTCTCTTACCTCAACTATCTTCGACATTTGTGAAGAAACTTTCCAGAATTCACTGTTTTATATTACATTCTTATAAGATTCTTACCAGTCTAGATATAAGAAAATGACTAACGTGCAAGAGAGAGAGAGAGAGAGAGAGAAAGAGAGAGAGAGAGAGAGAGAGAGAGAGAGAGAGAGGAGAAGAAGAAGAGGAGAGAGAGGGAGGGGGATACAGAAAAAGAAAACTTTACTGTACGTGTTCCCATTATCATAATTAATCTATGTAAAAAGGTTTTCATAATAAAATCAGAAACCATTTAGAACTTAACTTTTCATTCCGACATGGATCAATATTTACAGTTTAATCTGTAAGCGAGACGGTTTTAAAAGCCGTAAGCATGAGTTGAATTCTCCTCAGCTGCCTTAGATTTATGTGTGGCTGTGTATCAAGAAATTAAGGCATAAGGAATTTTTCTCTACAAAAGAAAATGAAATTAACTCCAAAGAACATATTTGTGCTCAATCAGTACTTACGAATTTGCTCCTTATTTTGTAAATACTTTCGTGCTTATAAAAAGTCGACACACATTTTTGTTTGTTCATCAAATTCGTCTAATCGAAAATTATGTTTTTCTGAATTATTTTCATATTCTGCACATTAATATTGTTTGATGCCCTTCACATGTGATTTACTTCATCGCCTAATTGTTTATGGATGTTTTCTGCATGAAAGAGATTTTAGGAATTTGTTAATATTCTTTTTCTTCTATGTATTGTGTTCCCTCAGGACGTAAGCAATCATGGCTCTCCACATCTTCCTGTCCCTTGTCGCTCTTAATACCCCTTCTCCTGTTATTCCACTCAATCCCCGCTCCACAATCCATCTGCTCAAGTTCATCAGGCATATCGTGCATTGCTCTCCCTTGTCTCGTTTCCCCTCTATTCAGCCCATAAGCACCAGGTTCTCCAAGCCCTCCTTCCTCATTACGTATCATAAACACTTAAGCTGTCTTTTCTTGATGTTAAGTATCAGTTTCCGTCTTGTGTCCATTCTTTCCAAAACCTCATTATTGCTCGCATGTTCTGTCCATGGTATCTTCAGCATCCTTCTGTAGAACCACATTTCGATTGCATCAAGTCTTTCCTTCATCTTCGATGAGATCATCTATTATTCACTGCCACATTGAAGGACAGAAATCACATAACAATCCAGTACTCTCTTCTTTGTTTCTAGCGAAATTTTCCTGTCTCTTAATACTCTACTCAGCATTCGGAAAACATCTCTGTCAATTCGCCTTCGGATCTCCGTATCGCACTTTCTGTCTTCTGTGAGAACGCTTCCCAGATATTTAAATTTTTGCATCTGTTTGATTTTGGTATCACTAACTTGTAGCTGGCATTTCGGGTTCCTCTTTTTATTGATTACCATTTATTCAGTTTTTTATGCAGTTGATATGTAATCCTTTCTTTCCGATTTCTTTTGACTACTTTCTGTAGGAGGTCTTGTATTTTGTTTCAGGTATCTGCTATCAGTACTGTATCATCTGCGTATCTTATATTGTTCAGATTATTTGTGCGCGAATTTCTTGCATTCACTTGCGTACAAATACCCTTGGGAAAGGTATTAATCCGTTTCTTCCCTCCAGTTATGGGTTAAATAATAGGGCAGATTGGGTTCTATAGCATTCGCTGGCAACCAATCTACCGCAGAAAGCAATGGCCACCACCTGCGGGATAATCTTCTGCCCAGTCAGTCATGTCTCTAAATAGACATGATCGCCCAAAAGCGTGTATCAGTTAACTGACTGATATTGTTCAGACTTCGGCCGCCAATGACAAATCCTGACTGGACCTCCAGAGTTCTCAGAATTGTCTCTCTGTATTGGCTGAACAGATCCAGCGAGAATATACTGTCTTACACCCTTCTTTGTATATCTGCTGAACTCGTTTCCTGTTCGTATGCAAGCAGTTTGCTGCTAGTACAGGTTCTTGATTCTAATGTCTTTCCCGAATATGTCAAGGTTACCGAGCGTCTCTGTCAGGTGTTTGTGGCATACTTTGTCGAATGCCTTTGAGTAGTCGATGAAACAGAGATACATGTCCTTCTGCATTTCTGTTGCTCTTTCTGATAACATTCTAAGCATAAATAGCGCATTCCTTGACGAATCCACACTGTTCTTGTCCTATTTCCGGTTTGCTTCTGCTGCGCGTTGTATGTATCAGAATTCAGATGAGATTTGTTACGTGATTCATTAAGCTAATTGTTCGATGGAGTTCACGTTCGTTTGTACCTGGCTTCTTAGGCAGTGCTATGAAAATCGATCTGCTTAGTTCTGCCGGTATTTCGCCGCTGTTGTAAATGTTATTTGTAATTTCTGTGATTTTGTCTACTTCGAAATTTTCTAAAGCTGCCAACGTCTCTATTACAATGCCGTCTGGTCCAGCTGCTGTGTTTCTATTCAGCTCAACTTCCACTTCGGATTTTAATATTTCGGGTCGGTCGGTATTTTTGTATATTGTCGGTTGCTACCCTTGCTCTTGTCATAGAAGAGATTTCCTATGTATTCTTCCCACAACTGAAGTATTCCTCCCTTCTCTAATATAAGTGTTCCATCCTTGGATTTTATAAATCTCGTTGCGGAGCATGGTTTTGTCCTTTTCCTTTACTTTTTATGCATGTATCCTTTATTAGCCGCGCCCAATCTCTCTATTTCTGCGCATTTGTCGTTAAGCCACTCGTCTCTTGCCCGTCTGCATTTTGCTCCTTATTTCCTTGTTTAGTTTCCTTTATTCGGACCCATTTCTTGGCATTGTTTTCTTTCTCCTTTGCATCATGACGACAATCTACATCTGTGATCCACTCATTTTTTTCTTCTAAGTCTGTTTTTGCTTTTGGGTCGATGTTGTTGCCCGATGTCACTAATGCTTCTTTTAGTGCACTCCATTTTGGATGTCCGTCTCTAATTTGTCCCTCGTATATTTTTTTCACGCTATCCGTGTATTTTTCTTGTAGGTTGAGGTCATTCACGAAAAAAGCCTAGGGCAGCACCCAGACGTGTTGTATTACAGTCTGGGTGCTGTCCTAGACTTCTTCATTATATGCGGTTTCACCCTTAGTTTGCATATAACCGGGAGGTAGTCGCTTCCACAGTCGGCAATTGGATAAATTTTACAATAAATAACTGTATTTCTGAATCTCCTATTTATTGTTATATAATCATTTTGATATTGCCATCATTTGTTAGCTTACCATTGTCTGGTCCAAGAACAAATTTAGGTCTACCAGGATGAATGAAAGTTATTAATTAGTGTTCTCTTATTTAGGAACAGAATTGGTTCGTTTCGTGCTGTTATTTGCAAATAAATACATTCCCAAATAAATATTTATATTTATTTGTTGCTACTCCTATTTTTACAGAAATTTCAACGAAAAATATGTTTGTTTATGCAAAAGTTATTTCAGCTCTTTTATGAAAGAAAGTAGGATATTTACTTTTTTATTTCTTTAATGTTTTTTTCTTTCAGATACGTACTTACGGCTGATCACGCCTTTTGTTCGTTTTGGAGTTTTACCACTAAGTTTGAATAAATTGCATTGTTACCACTTTGCCAAGTAAAGGAAGTTAAAGATCAATTTCTTATTACAGAAATTACATACAGTATCATACGGTGACAAAATAAATTAACATTGTCTCATAAAGTAACAGATATTTAAGCGTGTTTTTTAATAGAGTGTATATCTGTGAAGCAAATTAATTCTGATTCACAATAAACAAACCAGCAATCTTGTTTACGTATTTCAAAGTGATTTTTCCTTATTCTAGACGCGAGTAATGTACAAAAGTCATAATTAATATAAGTTAATGCAATGACCGTTAGTTGTCCAATTATATTCAGCATCATGAAAAAACTTCTGTTGTTAATCATGTATAAATTCTATTTACCTTAAACTTTAGAGCTTGTTTTTATCTGGCCTGTCGTCAATGCACAGGAAGCTGAATATTGCAAAATCATCATGAACACACACACACACACACACACACACACACACACACACACACACACACACACACACACACACACACAAATAAATACAATAAAATTGAGATAGATATTCAGTGCGCGTAGGAGATTAACGTTAATTTTTTAAACTTTTGAAATTCTTCATTTGATTCCTTTTTCTCCACAAAATACCTTTCTTTCTTGATGTATATGGTGATTTTCTAAGCCGAAAGTACGGGACACCCAATTGGAACCCTACAAATTAGTTCCATTTTCCTCGACAAAAGCCACTATACCATGCGTACAAAACTGGTCACTCGTTGTTTAATTAAAGATTCTTTGTCGGGCTTTTCGAGCGTGAAATGCAAGGTGCATAATTGAAAACAGTGACGAAAGTAATAAAAATTCATGGCTCTAATTTGTAAAATGACTGAAATTATATCCCGTTTGACGTTATGCAACGTTTTTCTTTTCAAGGTATTCGATAATAAAAACAATCGATATTTTCAAACAGATCGAAGCAATTACGATGCCTGTGGTTTTTGTCACTCGTTTGTATTGTTGTCGATGAGCACCAAATATCATAACCATTCATTAATATTTAACGCTTATTTAACCAAAGAAAATAATGACTAATACGACGATATTAAATGAAACGCGCATCTGTAAAAGCCGTAAATATCGTTATATAATGGCAATGTACCTGTTATATGGAACCAATGAGTTAAGTTACAAATTCCTGCCGTGATATCTCGTCTATAAGGCGAAAACAGCAAATATCTCGAAGACAAAGTTTAAAAACTAAACATTTGTTGTTATCTTGTAAAATCACACAAAACAAAATACTCGTCGGTGAAGTATGTCGGAAGTTCAAGGTACATTTGAATGTTTTATTTTGTGAAAGAAGTGAAAATAGTTTTTCTTTTCTTTGTCAATATTTCTATGCAGTCAGAAAAAATGGTCTTTTATTTGTGGGATGTTTTAAATGGGGTTCATTCTCACAGCGGCACAAAAATAGTTTTATCCGCTTATTTATATCATGAAATTGGAACATGCATTCATTGACTGACGCTACAGAATCACAATTGAAAAACTTTGCCAAATAATTATTTGAGAACTTTTGACAACATAATTAAAAGAAATATCACTTTTAATTCGAAAAGAGAATAATGAAATATCCGTGGAATTCTACAGTTCAAATAACTTACTTTAGTAAGGACGCCCCTGTCCATATTGGAAAGGGAAACAATTAGTTGACTTAACTGTTTTCATAGAAATATTTTATAAATTTCAAACAAAAGTAACACTGGCTGATTGGTTAACGACTACCAACTCTGTTTATCCTAATGAGGAAACAAGTAATATTACCCTTATTATTACCCTTAATTTATATAAAGAATTTCAGAAGTAAATTTTCCATCAGGAACATTAATAGCTAAAAAAGACACTTCATGCCATAAGATGTGCATATCATTAATACCGATTTTTAAGTGCCTTCAGGGCTATTATTAAAAAGGCTCTACTGATGTTTCTTCTTGGATCAAAGTTGACATAGGTGCTTTCATCTCTTCTCAGGAATACCAGGTGAATCACTAATCCTCTCCATGTTTCACGCCAGGATGATAGGCCGTTATTTCACACAGGAACCACTATTTTCGGTTACACCTGTGTAACAGCTCTCGTCATAACAGATGTCTCTTTTTTTGTTTGTAATAAATGTAAGCGAGTCCTCAAAAAAGTAAAGTGCCTGTTTGCCGAGAGAATGAGACACCGGATAGCCTTTAACAATTTTGACTCTTGTGATTGCTGGCGGCTCTGTAATAGGGTATTAAATATGTTCAAATCTCTCACCTCTTCAATTTGAGTTCTTAACATCCTCTACTGATAAAGCTGAATGCTTTGCCCGTAAATTCTCCTCAAAATCTACTTTTGATTCATCCGGGGTACCTGTACTAACTTCCCACTTAGAACTGAATTTCTGTTCAGTGATATGCATACAACCCCTTGAATGATTTCTGCTATCATCTCTAATCTAGATTCTCCTAAAGCATGTGGACCAATGGCATCCATGTAATAGTCATTAAAAAGTGCACTACCGAACTGGATCCTGTTCTCTTAGTAAAATAAGTGCCTCACTGCCTCCTTTTTCCTACCTGCTGGAAGACGTCATCGGTTGTTTCAGATTTTAAGAACTCTGATAAGCCGCTCGATCCTTTTCTCAGCCAAGCAATACAGCTTTCGTTTTTCAGGTAAACTGCTGATGAATTAACGATAAATGCTGAAAGCGTCTACCATGCTCTAGATAAAAACAAGGAAACCTGGGCTGTAGCAGTGGATATCTCGAAAACCTTTGACTGGGTCTTGCATACAGGTCTTCTCTACAAGCTGAAAAATGACGCTGTCTCGAGACACATATCTGAGTTGAACCAGTCTTTCCTATCAAATTGTGAAATGAAAGTTATTTCGAACGGCTAGTCGTCTAGATCCTGTCGTATTAACGCTGGTGTCCTCCAGGACTCCATCCTAGGTCTATAATGTTCATTTTCATTAACGACCTTCCCGGTTATATCAGATTTATGATACCGAGATTTTATGAATTTAAGCTGATGTCAAGATCTCATCAATTTTGCTGTTGTAGCCGTAAGTTCTATACTAATAGTTTCTTCATCCACACATTGCGCCTGTGGTTCTAGCCAAATTCAAATGTTAATCGCTATCCACTGATCACTCTTTTGTCTTTCTTCTTACTTTAAGTCTTGCATTTCCTAATTTTTCCACAATCTGTAGCACTTGCGTTTTAATGGTTTACGGCCTTATTTGGGGTGATGTTGATTAAAAAATATAATATAACACCAAGCAAAATTTATATTGTGTCTGTAATTCTAACAAGTATCAGTGGTTAATTAATTAAGTACGCATTCACTGCCAATATACAAATTGACAATGCGTACTTATATATAAATACTCGTCATCCACAAACAAGTCTAATTCACAGCTCATCAGTGTAGCTAGACATCCACTTGCCTCCGACCGGGATCGAAACTCGAACGATTTAGTGTCAGTCAGAGTCGCTAACCCCTAAGCCCCAGGCACATTGAATCAGAGAATGGAAATTTTTAGCGTGTTATATATAAGCGGCGTCTACACACGCCAATCATCAAAAGAACTCAATTCATTGCTGAAAAGTTATGCATATATTGCTGAAGTGGTAACTGTTTTTTTCAAATGTTCCTCTCTAGAGTGCTCAGTTGTAATGAGAGCATAATGTTCGTCATCCACTCACACACACACACACACACACACACACACACACATATATATATATATATATATATATATATATATATATATATGTGTGTGTGTATATAGAAATATAAGTGTGTGTGTGCTTCGTTAGAAACGACTAACAAGGTACTGCGATTAAGTTTTTCATTCAACTTTTTCTTGTGTTTGTAAGACAAGTATTGTGTTTTACGATTTCAAGAAAAATGTTTTTTACCGTAATGCCTTGTCAGTCCTTTATAAGGAAACTTGTATAAAAGAAAGGTTGCTATCCAAACACCCAATATATATTCATAAATGTTCATAAATATCCACCTATCTTGTCCTTGCTCGGGATTTCGCGATGAGAATTGATTGTATAACCGAATTTATTATCAGAAATTCCATTAAATGTCTTTGAAAGTAATTTTGACGTAAACTTTTTAGAATCACTTCTTATTTAAAAGACGTTATTCTATGATGTAAACCTATTTGAAATATATTTCTCTTTATATATTAGCTAATTTTTATATCAGTTTGATTTTAAGGTTTCCTAAATAAATTGTTCAGATAGAAAAAAAAAACTTCTCAAATTCTCCGAGGACTTGTCCTTACAACTAATATAAACATTAAGCGTTTAAAAAAAAGAATTTCTCAAAATTTTATAAAATTAAATAAATGAAGATTAATAGATGCAAAAAAAAAAAAACAACATATTTTCTAAAACGGATAAATTTAAAAAATAATTTAATGTGTGAAAAAGTCCTGCAAGTTTAATTAAAATTTGACAATTATTCGACTTTTACAAGAATTTAAAAATCAGTGTTTTGCACTGCAAAAAGACGCTAAAATTTGCCATACCAATTTATGGTCATTCCCTAAGGCAAGGGAAACAGAATTTTAAACTTAAAGCATATTTCGACAATTTAATAATGAAATAATCTTTCTTCTCAATAATAACATAAAGATCTCAACGATAAATATTTGTTTTATTAAATTTGGGACATTTTTGATCATGTATACTCATGTTTTAGTTAATCTTTGGAGTTACCAATATATGCACACACACACACACACACACACATAGTGTATCGAGGCTGCAGATGATTTTCTAAATATATACTGTTAAATATAAGAGATAATGAATGTCTTATGTTTAATCATGAGTCGTTCTAAACATCGTATTTTGGGTTTAATTTCAGGTGAAAATAAAGACAAAAATTCTCCAACATTTGGATATTTTTTTATTAAGTTGTTTCTAAGCTTTCGGTCCACATGAGCTATCTTCAGAGAGGTTACAGGGACTAACATGTCCGTTCAGAGATTGTATCTCTGGTACAAATAATAAACCCACTAAATATATTAGTTTTATTACAACCACGCTCTCCTGGAGACTTAACTGTCACCTTTCTGATCAGAGTTCAATTAAACAACATTTCTTAGAAAAATATAGCCATGTAGGTAATATCAGACAGATTCTAGTCAACAATACAATAATACTCACTCATACACACAGTAAATGTAACCTTCAGATACTGGAGGCCACCTACATTAAATCAAAACAACCCACACTAAATAAAATCACGTTTAAATCTGGTCATAACACATTATATTACATTTAAATATATGGCTCTGTTAACATTTCGAGCTCTCACGCGGTGTGACGTCATAAAACCGCATTAAAAATTTACGAACTGCGTTTGCTATTTGGTAACTGTTATCGTTGCTTAGCAAAGTTTTATGTCAACACAAGATAAATTCATTTTTGATGGTGTATGTTTTTATGTTAACGTCCCTGTAACCTCTCTGAAGATGGCTCATGTTAGCCGAAAGCTTAGAACCAACTTTGAACATAATGGAGAATTTTTTTTTGGATTTTCACCTGAAACTAAACCAAAATACGTTGTTTGGAACGGCTCATGATTAAACAAAATAGATATTCATTGTCTCTTATATTTAACAATATATATATATATATATATATATATATATATATATATATATATATATATAGCGCTTTAAAAATGTTGATGTCTTAACATATCGTAGTGCTAAAAATTTGGATTATCTGCAAACAATTTCAAACTTCATTTATTTAATCTAAAATTTGCTGAATGAATAAAGTTTTTAACGAAACCAAATTTATGAAAAGAGAATAAAAAACAAAGGAAATTTGAGTGAGTGACGTATATTGCAGCTGCGTGGGGTTCAGTGGTAGATGTTACTTTTAATGAGTAAGAAGAGGAGGAAAAAGGAAATTAAGAGAGTTGGTCGGAGAAAGAGGAGGAGCATAAGGTTACTGACGGAAGGGTGTAGAATGGTTGGATATGGGAAGAGGCCAAGGGTCAGCTTATTCAAATACATCATTCCCCGAATTTGTATTATATTGCCTGTTTGCCCATCTTGGCGGGAATAGAAACAATATGGCGCGAGGAAATGAGGTGTGCTATTACAGCGGCTCTTCCCTGCCTCAACCAACACCCAACAGCACAAAACTCTCATTCAATCTGCATGTCTTCAACTTGAACCAAGCATTACATAGGTTTATGTAGGTGCCTTGAAGATGCTTGTAAATATTTTCATTATCATTCTTGAAGCTTCCTTTTGCTCGTCTCAGTTTCATTCTAAAATCATTCCTCAGTGTCAGTTCATCTATCTATCTATCTATCTATCTATCTATCTATCTATCTATCTATCTATCTATCTAAATCAGTTTTTTTCTATTTCAGTGTGTCCATATTTACTGCCAATATATTTCTAAAGCTCATATTTTTTGCATTTGTCTAAACGAATATAGACATACAAATATGTGTTTCATTCACTTTACATTTCGGTTCTAAAAAGTTCTATGATATCAAATATAATTTTTGAAATAATACAGCATAGATAACACGAACGTTGCTTCTGGGAGAAAAATCTATTAGCTTTGAATTTAATTCACAGCAAACAATGACAAGATTCCGATCTTTTATATATATATATATATATATATATATATATATATATATATATATTATTACTTAAAAAGTCATTTTTGAGATACTCGTATTTGAGTAGATTCTCCAATTATATATTTTCGTTTACAGGCTTGAATAATCGAGATAACTTAAAGAAAAATATACGCCCTCTGGTAAGATTCGAACCTGCCTTCTCCTAGGGTAGGCTAGCCTTTGATTGCATATGCTTTGACCTCTCGGTTACAGAATCCATCGATGACTTAATAAAAATAACGTTTAAGTAATAAAATATTTCAGATTGAAAAAAAATCACATATATAGTCATCCGCAGACAGATCTGTTTCGCAGCTCATCAGTACGGTTAGACATCCGTTCGCTTTTACCCAGGATTGAAACCTAACAGAATTGGCGTCAGTCGGCGAATCTACCTATAAACTACGGGCGTTCAGTAGAAGAAGTCGGACTTTTAACTTATGATATATCATACGCCAGTAGTTAAAGTGCTCGAATTCATTACTGAATGAGTGATGTGTAGATGCTAGAGTAACTACTGTTTTTTTTCACAGTCTACCATTCTTCCAGAGTGCTCAGTCATATATATATTAAGTTTAAACGAGCAGCAACAAATGGGTATTATCTGACAATAATTTTTACAGCAAATGACAAGGCTCTATCGTTGTGTTAAATTTATAATAACAGTTGTCTTTCAAATATTGGGTTAATTTGCCACATGCAATCATATGAAAATTCAGAATTCATTACCCTGTTTAAAATACTTGTACCTTGAATGTGATAAGCAACTATTATTAGCTACAACAATTTAAGGTGTAATTTTATCTGTTCCATTTGTCAACGTATATGTAAACATATATATATATTACCTTTCTCTGCCCCATCTGTATCTATGTCTGGACGACAAATTAATTTTTTTTTCTTTCGTAACACTCTGCTTTTTATTGTAAACTTCCTGTATACGGATATATTTTTTGAGTATCCTTTTGGGTATGTGAATTTTTATACCATATTTGAAATAAAAATTTTCGTTTTTGATCGTTGCTGAAGAAGCGAGATTTTTATCGCTGAAATAGCTATACAATGTATGTAGAATTCGAAGTTTTATCATATATATATATATATATATATATATATATATATTACGGAAATTAACAAAGAATAACTAAACTGGTTATAAACAACCGACAATTTGAAATGATTTGTTTGAAATTATTTTTCATCGATATTCGTATTTAAGTAGATATTCTGTTTATAATCAAACAATATTATATATTTATTTCTACCGGGCTTATTATTTACAGTAAATGTTTGTAACGAAAATATGTGTCATTCGACAGGATTCGATCCTGCGGCTCCTATCCACATAGAGGAAGCCACCAAGGGATCTCGCAAGTGAAACTTGTGTCATAGGCTTAATTTGACTTAGTTTAGACTGATCGTGATTCGTGGTCGAGATATCTAAGACGCTCAGATCACTTAATCTTAAATAATCAGGCCAGTAGAAATAAATATATAATACTGTTTGATTATAAACAAAATATCTACTTAAATATCGATCAAAAATTATGTTCAAACAAATCATTTCATATATATATATATATATATATATATATATATATATATATATAATAATTATCCTACATCCATAGCAGGATTCAGTTCATAACAAGGACTTGATGATTGCATAGTGCACGAAACTCCGAGTCGTGCTGCAGACATAGGATAATATGCATATATATAAATATATGTTTTATAACTCAACTTTATTACATCTAACACTGTTTTATTAACACCAAAATATATATTTGTACGTATGTGTGTACTTGCGTATATATATATATATATATATATATATATATATATATATATAGTGTTGATTTGTGATAATGCTTAGTGCCAAGTGTTGTTTTTCAGTGGTTTACTAGAAAAATATATTTTGGCAAGCAGATTTTTGTCGTAAAGTGCTCAATATCAAGACAGAGATAGATCTTCAATACTATTAATGTGGAGAAGTTTGTCAATTAACTGAGCAGAATCATATCGACTTCCAAGTTTCGTGAAAGTTCAGTTACGATGTCCTTCACGCGTCACGGCTTTAATTTTAACTGCTGTTGTTTCCTTGTTTTTGTTCTTATTAATATAAAAATTGTTGTTATTTAATATTTTAGGTGGGTCATTCTACAGGTGGTTGATTGTTTTTGATCGCTTTTCTTATCTTGACATCTTTTTAATGTTGTATTATTTGCAAGTGGTTGATTTTCTTTCTATTGCTTTTCATTGTGTTAGTTTTCTTTTATCCACGCATGCTAAAAGAAAACTAGCACAATAAAAAGCAATAAAAAGATATCAACCACCCCCACAAAAAGCAATAAAAAGAAAATCAACCACCTACAAATAATGTAACATTAAAAAAAGTCAAGACAACGAAAGTAATCAAAAACAACGACCGACAGAACCACTCACATACCAAAATATTAAATTAAACTTAGTTAAGTGCCATGCGTGATGCATGCTTAGGCGCTCATGTCTCGAAAGAGACATGACTGACACTCCAGAAGATTATCTTGCAGTAGGTTACCATTAATTTCTGCGGTCGACTGGTTGCCAGCCAAGTCTGTAAAACCCAATCTGTCCCGCTATTTAACCCATAACTGGAGGGAAGAGATTGGTTAATACCTTTTCCAAGAGGATTTGCGCGTAAGTGAATGCAAGGAATTAAAATAGAATTCGAACTCGGCTCCCTGATCTCTCGTTCCGAGCCGATATCCACTGCACCACATAAAGAAAAAAAATGAAAAACCGGGACACAACAACAGTTAAAATTAAGCTCTGACGTGTACCTTCAGGAAACTTTATATATATATATATCACTCAGACATATATTTTTTGTTTAAAACTCTTGTTTGTTTAATTATATGAGTTATTGTTAACGATAACTTAGTCTTATTTTTTTATCTTTCTTAGTTCTTTAAGAAATATTTAATGTCAAGTTCGAATGTTTTTAATTGCTATAACCCATGAACATATGTGTAGATAAGGTCTATTTGAGACGCCGAATGCTTTATAAGTTCAAAAAAGGGTCTGTCAGCTCCAGAAATAGCGAGGAATATTGGTATTGTCGACGGAAATAAAGTCTTAAGTATCAGGAAATGCCAGAAAAGATTTATTCATGTTTAGTCAGAGATTGTTACCCTCAAGGATTCTATTTGTTCTGGACGATAATCAGTAATCAAAATTTTTTTAAACGTAATAGAAAATCCACATAATGTGAAATGGCACAACAGTTCAATAACATCCATACAATATGCATATCGCACGCTAATAAACTTAGCTGATAGGTTTCAAATGATGTAGCGGGGTTTTGGCTGAATCAGAGAGTCAACATCTATTCGGCATTTTACACTACTAAATATTTCTTGAAAAGTATCGTCACTAGTTTTGAAAATGCACCGTTTTAATCATATTCAAGAAGAGAAACAATTATTCCGATCTAAGAAAAAAAATCTATTCTTTTAGCTGACGCAAGATTCTTTTTTCTCTGAGAAAACAATGTGTTCGGTGGGATATAAATATGTCGCCTACTGTAATGGTCAATTGTGACTCTGAGAGATATTGTCGTCAACTCAATGTACTAATCCAGCCTTATTAAAGGGATTTTCACTTATTCATTATTGTATTTTATTCTAGCATGGAAATACAAGTCTACACGCTGTGAAATGGATTCAGGAAAAATTTGACCTTGAAAATGGAAGTTTTATTCCATCCAGGCAATGCTTTCTTTTTCAGATCTTTACAGAAGTTTCTACATTAATTATGAAGCAATTTAAAAAAGCAGACATGTTTTCCCTCGAAATCAAAAAAATCTATGTTCGTCTTTTCGAAGTAATCATGTCATTTAAAATGAATAAATCTATTAACTTAATTAAATTTATAATTTAAACATTAAATATAAGTTAATTCTCAGCAAAAATTATTACTATTTACTTCGCAAACCAATATATATAGGTCATCCACATACAAGCCTGTTTCGCTGTGCTGTAATCTCAGCTCATCAGTGTGGCTACACGCATCCACTTGTTTCTGGCCGGTATCGAAACTCGACCGAGTTGATATCAGTCAGAGACACTACCCCCCTAAGCCATATGCTCATGGAACCATAGAAAGGAAATTTTAACGTGTTGTATGTAAGCAGTGTATACACACGCCAGTCACCAAAAGAACTCAATTCATTTGAAGAGTAACGCATATATCGCAGAAGTGGAAATGTTTTTAAACTTTTCTTCTCTAGAGAGCTCAATCGTAATGAGAACATAATATATTAGTCATCCATACACACACGCACTCACCCTCCCCACACACACATATATAACACCACGAAACAAGGTAAATTTTATACTTACAGGTATTTTAATGATGGAAAAATAAAAAAAAGAAACACGAAAACGACCGACCGATTTCAATTCCGCTTTTCATCAGACCTCAACTGGGATTTTTTAAATTCTTCAATATTAAAATATTAAAAGGGAAGATGAATTTGACAAGGGCAAAAAAAAAAAAATTAAGTGAGAGGCGAAGGGGCAGGCACTAGATGGTAATAATATGAAGTCCTAAGAGACATTCTCGCTGCTTGCAGGGACTTGGGGTCCTAATTTTAATGTAAAGCGAGACTCCAATGCCTGTAATTAAAACATGGAGTGTGAACCAAACAGCACAGTGAATTGGTTCACACTAAAGCCATTCACATAATGTGCTGTCTGGTTCGCACTCCATGTTTCACTTGGCGTTGTAATTTCTATATATCAAATCTAAAACCCAGTCTCTCCGTAAGCTCGGACTCCACATCATTACAATCTAGTGTCTGCCCCTCTCCGTTTTTGTCCCTTTCCATGTTCATCTTTAGTTTTAATATTTTAAAATATTGAAAAATTTAAAAAATCCCAGTTGACGCTAATGAAAAACGGGATTGAAACCGGTAGATCGTTTTCGGGTTTCTTATGTTTTTATCTTTCCATCACTAAAATGCCTGTAAGTATAAAATTTACCTTGTTTCGTGGTGTTATATATTTTTGTACTTCCAACAATTTATATATATGTGTGTGTGTGTTTGTCTGAAGATCGCAAGAGCGTGAAACTCAGGGTTACAAACTCACACCTACCTACCTATCTATATATATATATATATATATATATATATATTCCATTTTTAAACGAGTTATTTCGTTACCCAGGTTTCTACCATGAGTGGTGTCTTCAGCCGATATTTAATAATATGAGAATCCATCATATATATATATATATATATATATATATATATATATATATATATGATGGATTCTCACGCCACAGACTACAAATAAAAATGTGTTCAACTTTTTATGGACATTCATGTTTCTCCCAATGTATGTGCTTTGTAAACTTTTAGACTGAACATGTGGTTGAGTCATTTCGCTCGAGTGGTTGAAGATCAATTGTCATATGTTTTCGTGAGTGGACATAAAACCCTGCTTTATTGCGTGCAGCAAAGGCATAGTGGCATTTATGGCTAGCATTTACACGAGCAGCCAGTTCCTTCACTCTGAGACATTATTTTCCCATGAAGAAAAAATGGACGCAGCATTGCTTCTGATTGTTTTTGAGTTTGTCTTTGTAATGCAAGAGTAGCCTTCCAACTGACCTGCTTGTTAGAAACTGGCCAAAGAAGAATTGTTTCGGAAGTCTGCTGTCTTTCATCCGAGAAAGATGTTCTGCCCACATGGGCTTGGTTTTCCTTAGAATATCTTCACTCCCTGTCATAGTTAGATCATCACTGTTTCTAGTGTGATCACCCAGTTTTCTGTTTTAGATTCGTATATATGCAGTGCATATGGAAGGCATCAATTTGCTTCAAGTGTTGTCGATATAGGTCCAAGATTCTGCAATATAAACCTGGGACCTCTGTACTACCGACTTCTAGGCATCAATTTTCACATTTAACAAAACATCGTGGTTATTCTAAAATCTATGATGAAGATTACTAAAAGCATCACTAGACAATCCAGTTTTGCACTCATTGTTTTTTTTTCCATTTGGATGCAATGGAGTCAAAAGAGGTGAAAGAGGAAAGGGTTTTCAAGACTCAAACATTGAGATTAACAGCCGGTGTGTGGATAGTTATAGATTGGCTAATGGACAAGTTACGTTCTTATGCTGATGGTCAAGCCGAAAGCTGTTGATGCAGAAGAGAATTTGTTAACGATACATTACATATCCTTGGGAGCGAGGATTAAAAGTGAATAATTGTCTGTAAAGAGCTGGTAACGAACACACACACGCGCGCGCGCACACACACACACACACACACACACACACACACACACACACACACATATATATATGCATAAAAAGACAAGAGGAAACAGTCTACTGGCGCGTTTCATCATCTGATAAAATTTTCACGGCAATCAAAATGATTTTATTTTGCACACTATAAACAACATCAAAATATTGTTACTATAAAACTTACCCTACTACTAATAGTAACCCTTCTAAAATAATTGCAACTGCCGAAAATATAAGACCTGACCATCAAACGGCCAGTGCATATCCGAATGTATTATATACAAAGGTCGCATCCATTCGAGTGGTGATGTCAATATTCTTTTGGACGGTCAATTTATAATATGCACCTGATGATTCTGTAGTGCATGAAACTTCGAGTCGTGCAACCGATGTAGGATAATATATATATATATATATATATATATATATATATATATATATATATGCGTATTATCCTACGTCTATAACATAACACTGATTTTCATGCTCTAAGCAATCATTAGGTGCATATTAGATATTAACCGTTTCTAGATTTGAATATATCTTTTCGGTACGAACGTATTATTTATATTACGTATACTTATTTACATCCGTACATATATATATATATATATATATATATATATATATATATATATATATATGATGAGCTGTGAAACAGCGAAACAGGCTTGTATATGGATGACTAATAGATTATGCTCTCATTACAATTGAGCTCTCGAGAGAACAACATTTTAAAAACGGTTTCCACCTCTGCGATATATGCATTACTCTTCAGAAATGAAATGAGTTCTTTCGGTGACTGGCGTATGTATACACTGCTTATGATAGAACACGTTAAAATTTCTCCTCTCTGATTCCATGCGCCTATGACTTAGTGGGTAGCGACTCCGACTTAAACCAAATCGGTCGAGTTTCTGATTCCGGCCAGAAGCAAATTTAGCGTTTCTCTTTTTTGAAGCTTCATTAGAAATTTTAAAATGAGTTGTGAAATAGAAACTGCCGGTACATTTGAGTTCTGTATATTTTGTCAGTTAGATCTCATGTGTTTGTTTTTTGGCGTAAGTGTGTGTGTGTCTATTCTTGTGGGTACTTTTGCGTTTATGTGACGGTGTCAATGTGTATTTAATTGCTGAAGATGGTTGTTGGTAGAAGAAAGGAAGGACGTGCTTGTATATGTGTATATCAAATTTCCAGGTGGTTTTGCGGAAGTGAGTGGTGTCGGTACTTGTGTTGGCTGTTGGCTACATGTATGTTATTAATATTGGGGTATATTTTATGTTTGATTACAAAAATCATGTGTGTCGAGAAGTTTGGAGGTATACAGTGGGGGGTGTTGGTTTAGTTTTATTATAATTATTATTACTTTTATTGTTATTGTTCTTAACTTTTACTTTTAAGCGTATCAGAAGATATTTGGTGTGTTGGAATGAATGACAGATTACAGTATCCGCAGGTGTGTAGAACTTGCATTCTCTAAGTAGGGGTTTTGTAAATGTTGATAATATGTAGTTTATTGCAAATCTACAAAAGGATGAACTTGTTGACCTATGGACTTGAAAGGTGTGAATACAAATTTTAGATCCTATACAATTGACAAAATGTGGTCATTTTAGATAATGCCATTTTAATCAATTTATGAATTTCAGATATTTCAATATATTATATTATATTATTTTAAAAACATCTTAATTATATATATATATATATATATATATATATATATATTTTTTTTTTTTTTTAATCATATCACCCCAAGCAAGGCGATAATGCCACTGATGCGCAGTGGGCTACATAAGGGTAAAAATGGTACGCATTAATTAATCTTTAGACCATGTTTTTTCCTATACATATAGCAAATTGTAAGCATTATATATATATATATATATATATATATATATATATAGTTTTTGTTCAAAGAATTTGTGACTTTAACTGAGCAGGTTCGAACACCTGCACAATAAAAAACGAAAAAGAAAACAACCAATCACAAACAAGACCAATCTCACAAAATATCAAATCACACGAGCCCCTTATAAATAATAAATACAAAAACCAGAACTTAACAGCAAAACATGGAACTTAACCCGATTAGTGAAGGTATCATAACGGTGTCCTCACGTTACTTCGAAGTCGGCATAAACCTGATCAGTTAAAGTCACAAATTATTTGCGTTAAAACTATCAAAGTTCTATCTACACCCCGATTTCGGGCCTTTACGATATAAAAAAACCTGCTTGCCAAAATACATGTTATCAGTAAAACTATCAGAAAAAAACAATCTTGGCGCTAAACATTATAATAACTCAACACTATATATATATATATATATATATATATATATATATATATATATATATAAACATATATAAGAAACAGTAGATGTCTATTATGTTTAATCATAAGCCGTTCTAAACATCGTATTTTGGCTTTAATTTCAGGTGAAAATAAAGACAAAAAGTTTCTCCAACATTTGGATATTTTTTATTAAGTTGGTTCTAAGCTTTCGGCTCAAATACCCATTAGTATAAAATATTTTGAAATTCTTAAAATCGTAAAAGAAACCGTGTACACAATATCGCAATAATAATAGAACATCACTTGAAATTGCGTAAATGCTTAAAGAGGTTCAACTCACCAGGACTCTACTCAATGTTCCCACATGCTTTAGGTGGTTATATATATATATATATATATATATATATATATATATATATATATATATATATATTAAAAAAGGATTAATTCAAAGATGTTGAATGGCCATTTCGATATGAAGATCCCCACGGGGGATAACACATCACCTCAGCAACAGAAAAATCCTTTCAGAAACTGGAGAAAAATTAGTCTACTTTTCCTTTTTAAATAGATTGCAAAGAAATTAAAAAAGAAAATAAAAATAAAAATAAAAAGGAAAAATAAAGGAAAAGAAAAAGAAAAAGAAAAAGAAAAAGAAAAAGATAAGGTAAAATAAAATCAAATAAATAGAAAAGAAAACATTGACATCGTCTGGGTTTGCAAAAAAAAAGAAAGAGAATTGTAACTAAAAATTAACAGACAGCCGTGTTAAATCGACGTAAGTTTAAGCAACACGGAAAAAAGATGGTAAGAGAGATAAAAGAAGATAATATGCTCCCATATATAGAACAAATTTTAAACATTATATATAATGTTTAAAATTTGTTCTATATATGGGAGCAGACATGGTCTGAAGATCGCTTAATGCGTGCATCTGCCAGTCACAGGCCATGAACTTTGAAAGATACTAAGTGTCCAACAATATGGAGGATAAATCTTTCGCCAGAAAAAACGATCTAGAACATATGATCTAGAGTGTTTGTAGATATAAAGAGTGTGGACATAGAAATCAATACTCGATGATTTTTGGCAGTTTCACGCCGAAAACGTGATCTTATATTCTTATTCTCTCTCTCTCTCTCATTCTTTTATATAAAAAAATCAATTATTGCGATTTCCCTGTCGTCTTTCCATGACAACAATATCAAGCTAATCAGATCATACGAACGGATTTTACACAAAATAAATAGACAGAACTTGTCTATATTATTCAATGAAACCTATATATATATATATATATATATATATATATATATATATATATAAACTTTTTATTTTATTGTTAACGTTTTTAAGGTTTTGTGTTTAGTTTTGCCTTTCTTTTATTCTTTTCACTCTTCTAATCCGTTGTACCATCTTAAATTTTTCACAGGTCCGCTTCCTGGTTGGATTGCTATTCAACACAACATCCGGTCTCAGTCATAGTATGCGCTAACTTAGATTGATTTATCTCCCTTTAGTTTTTGTATTCCATTTTTATTTTTACTTTTTAGTTGACCAATTCGAAAATATCTTTGTACTTTCTTTCTTCAAAATAATTTTCTTCTTATTTTCCGTCTCTTTCATTTTCTCATTTTCATTTCATATGAACTTATATGGAAATTTTCTTTCAATCATTCGTTTTTTCTTCTTCGCTTTTTCGTTCTTGTACTTTTCTAATTTTCTTCTTTATATTTTCTTTTTTAGACTTCTTTTTATAATTCTTTTATTTTTTCTTTATCTAAATTACGATAATTCTTCTCGTGTTCTTTATTATTATTATTATTACTAGTGTCATTAATATTTTGGTGTGTATGTTGGGGTCAATGTTTTCGGGATGAGGGTGAGATATTCTGCAGATTTGGTGTTCAATCATCTCTTTCTCTCTGTTTCAATGCGGAACTTGAAGTCTGAATGCAAATAAAAATAATAGGATAACTGACCCCTGCCTACCGGAGGTCGCAGGTTCAAGCACTCTACACGGGAATGATGGTTTTGAAAATAAATAAATGAGAATCCAATTTTGTATCCTCCTGTAAGAAAAGAAAAGGTAAAGAAACAGACAATAAACATCCTAGGAAAGGAAATAATAATAATAATAATAATAATAATAATAATAAAAACAACTACCGAATACGAAATTAAGTAAATTATGTCTAACAAAATAAACAGACTTCATATCCATTAGCAAAATTACTTGCTTATATATCTCTGCAGAAACATCCTTCTTTCCACGATCTGTTATCAACACCAACCCCATCTTCTTAGCGAATAACATATGTTACAAATAGCTCCGTATTAAATAGTGCATCCCCCCTTACCAAGTTAGCTGTGCATCTCTCCGTCTCTCTAGGCAAAGACCTCATCGATTCCTGTCAAAAATCGCCCCATTTCTCCACTTCCTCCACAAATAAGAATCCCTTCCTTTTGTGAGTTCATTTTTCATCTGAGTTGTGGTTGTAGACAATTTTCTCTCTATTAAAAAATATCTCCTTGATTATTTTCTTTCTCTCTCTCTCTCCTTCTCTTTCTCTCTTTCTTCTTCTTTCTTTGTTACAACACTACTTGTCTTCTTCCCGATAAATGTTGTTTTTGTTTCAGTATGTAATTCTTTTCATACTTTTATTTATATTTCTTTAGCTCAAATGTAGAGATTAACAGAATGATATTTAATATTTAACTTATATTTAAGATAAATAGATAGATAGATAGATAGATAGATAGATAGATAGATAGATGATGAAAAGACTGAGCTAGCTAGATAGCTAGGTAGATAGATAGATATGAAGAAACTGAGATAGATAGATAGATAGATAGATAGATAGATAGATAGATAGATAGATAGATAGATGATGAAAATATGAAAAGACTGAGCTAGCTAGATAGCTAGGTAGATAGATAGATATGAAGAAACTGAGTAAATAGATAGATATAGATAGATAGATAGATAGATAGATAGATAGATAGATATGAAAAGACTGAGCTAGCTAGATAGCTAGCTAGATAGATAGATATGAAGAGACTGAGATAGATAGATAGATAGATAGATAGATAGATAGATAGATAGATAGATAGATATGAAAAGACTGAGCTAGCTAGCTAGATAGATATGAAAAGACTGAGCTAGATAGATATGAAGAGACTGAGATAGATAGATAGATAGATAGATAGATAGATAGATAGATAGATAGATAGATAGATAGATAGATAGATATGAATATTTATTCGTTGGGTTTACATGCATTTATTTATCTATCTGAATATTGTCTATTTATATCAGTCTATTTATATCTCTCTGGATTTTTTAGGAGAGAGGGAGAGAGTCAATGTGAACAACATTCAGTTAAATTCTTAAAAATCGTTCTTAAGTGTCTTTTCTGTCCGTCTGTGTTTCTGTTGAGGACAAATAGATGATCAGCTTTTAGAAAGCAAATGCTGGACAATCTCCTCAAAGATGAAGGAGAGACTTGTAGCAACAGAAATGTTGCTCTACAGAAGGATGCTGAAAATACCATAGACTGAACCTGTGATCAACGATGAAATTTTAGAAAGAATGCAAATAAAAAAAGGAAACTCATACTTAACACCCTGAAGAGACAGTTAAAATTTCTGGGACACGTGATGAGGAAGGAGGTCTTGGAAAATCTGATACTCATGGGACAGATAGACGGCAAAAGAAAGAGGAGAAAACAGCATGTGATATACTTGATGGGCTTAAGCAAATGGATGGCAGAGAAGGATTTAGGAGAAATAACAAAAGAAAGTATATTAAGAGCTACAATGAACAGAAGGATGTGAAAGATCATGATCGCCTATGTCCTGAAAGAACACAGCATACAAAAGAATGAAAAATTTGAATTTATGGAAACAAGTGAAATACAAATTCTGATTTCTATAAAGCGTTAAAAATAAAATAAATTTTCATTTTCCTTAAACTTTGAATATAACATTTTCTTATTTTGCTCTTTTCCTTTTTTTAAAATCTTGGGCATGACGGTAAACAGTCCTGGGTATGAAGATAACCTGTATCTAGCAGCAAGACCTCTGATTGGGAGGTTGTAAGAAGCATGGAACCACCTCTTAATTTCTGTTGTTCTCAGGTCTACCCTGACCCGGAGGGGTAGCACCTGTTAGAGTCCCAGCTATGGGCAATTAGGTAAGACCCCAAACTGGGGTCAAAACACTATGAAAGTATAAAAACATACTTTTATAGAAATATATACATAAAAATAGACTTTTATA
Source organism: Ascarosepion bandense (assembly GCA_037127315.1). Classification (NCBI taxonomy): domain Eukaryota; kingdom Metazoa; phylum Mollusca; class Cephalopoda; order Sepiida; family Sepiidae; genus Ascarosepion; species Ascarosepion bandense. The sequence continues at coordinate 3,388,017 of JBBBDQ010001302.1, forward strand.
GAAAAATATACATTTTTGAAAATATTATCAACAATACATTTTTGAAGAAAAATTTATTACCATCTCACATTTTTGAAGGAAAAATATTATTTTCAGGAAACCATTTTTGAATACAAAACTAGAAGACATTTTCAGTTTTCTAAAATAAAAAAGAATAAAAACACAAATTTTTCATTAAAATCTGACTAACTCAACCTTCTCACTATAATCGAACATTAAAAAAATACCTCAAAACCTCACCTTTTTGGCGTTAAATAACCCACAGAGATTGATATACCGTTAAACAAAACTCAAACTCTTTCTTTCTAATCCACATCCTTTTTTTAACATTTTTTGTCCACTGTCTTTTAATTATAATTTCTTTCTTAGAATTTCTTCATTAAAAGTATTTTTAAATAAATTATCACATCTTAATAATATCTGCGTCAAGTTATTTTCAGTGGAATTCATTGCTTATAAAAGCGCTCAGTGATGTACAGTTTTTCGAACAGACATATCAAATTCACTTCCAATCTGTAAAAAATAAAAATGTTACAAATGTAAGAGTGTATATACTAGTGCAACAGGAATATTTTTACTTGCTTATATCATCGAATAAATCGTCATTTAATCCGAGAAACGGAAAAATCGCTTGAATAAGCTACCATTAACTGAAGATAAGAATCGTGAACTATATCAGTGCATATTAGTTAACAGGAGATATGGTTTCTAATAGTTGGCGATTATTATATACAATTAAAAAGTAAAAGATTTACGAAATGTAAGTAAATTCTACAACTGTAGCTCTTTTCGGATTTTGACTTCGAAATGAACTGTTGTTGTTTAGCTTTAAAAAGCAACGCTCAACACACACGCTAAAAAGAAATAAAAAAAAACTTTAAAAAAATAAAAGGGAAAAGGCAATAACTATGTTTATATTATTTGTTTAGGCATTTTGCAAGAATCTCAAGAAATAGGATGATTTCTTTTTTTTTTTTCCGGTATATTTTTTGTCAAATTTCGAACCTAACATTTTTTTATTGAATTCGCATGAATTTCCATTAGCAATTTCATGAACGTAATGTTAGAATTGTGAGTTTTTGCCTTTGGCATAGAAATATTCATTGCTTTTCAAATCAGCTTCTATGTGATCTCCCGACTCGGCCTGGAAAGTCGCAGTTGCAGTAGAAAACAAATTGCGTTTAAATCAAACCTATTAAGACGCCGAAATGAATTTTCACACATGTTTTGTGATCAACGGTAAATAACTGCTTTTCTTCTCCCAAATGAGTTTCTTGCGAACTGCGGTTGCCGAAAAATAAAAACCCAGGCATTAAAGAAACGAATGAAAATTAAAACTGAGATAAAAGATTATTTTCAAAACAACCAAATCACATTTTAGATTTTAAAAAAGTATATTGAAATTTCGACATCGATTAACAAAGGCTAAAAATATAAAAAGAGAAATAAACCAATACACTATTGTCACTGACTAGTAAGTAAGTAAAAATGTCTTCCTATAACTTTTCTCAGCATAACTACGCTAGATTCAATAGAATTACAAAAATACTATCTACGAAAATTGATATATTGAATTGCCAAAATTTCATTCTTAAGTTTGAAAATTATATAAACTTTCTGAATATGAGTTACGCATAGTGTGTGCTGGATGGGATTTTTAGTGTTTTCAATATTAATTATAATTCTAGCCTGTTTAAATCGGCCATTAAGTATTTGTATTATTAATTGTACTCATAACTCATTAAAAGACGCTGTTAATTGTTATATTATTAATTATAATTGTAACCAATTAAATTGAGCTTTTAAGAATTTCATTATTAAGGTTTTATAGCCTAAAAAAGGAAATTAATATTGAGCATCAGAAAGAGATAAGAATGATATCAATTTTAAGATTTTGTAGCGTCATATTTTTATTAGTCGTCAGCACTAATGTCATTTTCTAAATACAAATATTTGTCAAACAGTTTGAATATATTGAATTGCATTGTTAACAAGTTTGCCGGTTGACTTTAATAAGCACATTCATAAATCGTTCGTGACCAGGTGACTTTTCTTCTGAGGTCTTTCACCTTTTTTTTTAAATATTGCAACTTAGTCATCTGATCAGTTCAACAAAAGTGTAGGGCACTTTTGTTTAAAAAGCCTAGACTCTAGTGTCCATGCCGGTTTTCTCTTATTAAACACTGATGGTTGTAAAGACAGAATAAGATAAAGAGTGTGTTGTCTTGGTAATTACAAAAGAAAAAGACAATGAAAGGTATATTGAAAATAATCGCCCAGTTGGACAACTTTTTATTGCTAAGGTCTTGCCCCTACGCCGTTTGGCTCCAAAAGATGACAACGGGGAGGGCTTTGATGAGGATATTAGTAATGTGTACAACAGTTGGGATTGCACGCAATGTGAACAAATACAAAAGGACCGATTGGCAGATTAAACTCAGCGAAGACAACCAATCTATCATACAAAGAGAAGGACACCGCTTTCTTGTCGGGAGCTATCATCATCATTAACATCATCATTTTTATTATTATTTCTGAATAAAATGAATAAAGAAAGAGAAAAATATTTTTTTGTTTACTGTCTTTGTTTCACTTTTGTTTTGTTTTTGTTTGTTTTTTTGTTTTTTGCTGATTTTAATATTTTTGTTTGTCTTCTAGTTCACCTTTTCCATTTGTATTAATATATAAATTTGGAATGCTTTAACGTAAATCAAAATTAAATTCAATTAGTGAGTTTTCGAAATGAGCTAACACATCAGTACTACGTAATTTCTGCTAGATTTATGCTCATGCTTTATGGTAGAAAATTTTTTAGTTATAAATATCTAGTTTTCGAAAAATATGCTTATTTCGTGTTTAGCTGACCATATCTGGCCTTAAAAATGTTATAGTATTTAATAGTTTCCCTAAAATTCCCAAAAAACATTTTAAAATTATTTTTCTTTGTTTTCTTTTTCTTATTTATGCTAAGATTAGCTTTGTTTTTTCTTTTTCATTTCCGTATTGTTTTTTGTCACTCTTTTTCTAAATACTTTCTTTCTTTTTCTTTTTTTTTTTATTTCTGTTTTTTTTTCTCTCCTTTCTAATAGTTTTTCTTTTTTTTCAATTGCTTTCTTTCATGTCCTTTCTTTCGTTTTTCCAACAATTTTCCTTTTTTGGCTTATTCTCCGAAATTTACTTTCTTATGTCTAATAGTCACACACACACACACACACACACACACACACACACACACACACACACACACACACACACACATTATTTTCAATAAAATATAGGGTTTGTTCATATGCCATAAAAATTATCATTTAAAATTAAGTACCCCCACGAAAAAAAAAAAGCGTACAATGATGAAAACACGCACTAAATATAATGAAAACATAATTTTATCATCAAAACTTTTATTATTAAGTGGAAAGATCAAAGTATTTTTAAGTATTTGAACTTTTTACTCCTTTTTTGAAAGTATTTTGAACTTTTTACTCCTTTTTTGAAAATTCTAAATTTTGATTAAAAATCTTGTTTTTCTTGCGTCAGTAAATGTAACAATTTTTAGCATAACAAATTTTAACCATTTATTGTGGTGATTTATTTTTGAAGTTTTTTAAAATTAAATGTCTTAATAAAACATTATATATATATATATTAATCGGTAGCAAACAAAGCTATAAAACCTATAAAATGCAAGTGGTTGCTGGCTGTGGAAGAATTAGAAACAAAACTATTAATAGTGAGCAAAGAAAAACATGCAATCAGAAGGAGAGTAGACAGCGATTGACATTGCATTTAAATTTGGCTGGAAAGCATAGAAGCGGAATAGAATTACACAAGCTAGAAGCGCGGGAGAAAAAATGTTAGCATAGAACCTACGGCTACATATAGCCAGCTCAACTGTAAATTGATGAGATTTAGACGCCAGTCTATTATTGCGCTTAAATAATAATAAAGTCTAAGTAGCAAAGCGAAGAGTTCATCCGAACAATTACCAATTACAATTAGTTTGGCATATGACCAACTTGAGAATTGATTAATATGAAGATTGTGTTGCACATTATGGGACGCTAAAACAACTCGTTATAAAGAATATGTTAAATAAAAAAAACCTTTTTCTTAGCACAATTCGAATCATGGTTCCGTTAGACTTCAAAAAGGAAGTTTTTTGATCGAAATATTTGAAAGTAGAAAGTTTACATGAAGAATTTCACCTTAAGAACTTTGATAAGAACTATCATGATTTTGTTGATAGATAAATACTTCCTGTTGGAATTTGATGATTGTTTATGCAGTTCCAGGCTAAAGACAATCCAACGTTAAATTCTTGTTTCTCTTAGAGACAAAACGATTCTTAAATGACTCACTGTTTTTATTACACATTAACCAGTCACATGTAATATTTTCATGAGATTTATTATTTAATTATATCGATGCGTTCTGTACATTGTTGATAAAATGACTAATTATTTTTCGTACGAAGCAATTAATGTCTTTCATTACCTGAACATAATAGGCGCCTTTTTGCCTCTACTCGTAATGAGTGCTTGAGGATCCTTAGTGATGCTATGCTGCTGTTTGCTGACAGAATGAAGTAGCGTATAGCATCCAGTAAGTTCGGCTCCAAAGACTACTGGAGGCTCTGTAAAAGTGTATTAAATGACAGTAAGCTCTCAATCCCCACTTTAATAAATAAATTTGAGGTCTTCACATCTTCAGCGGACAAGGCCGAGTGCTTTGCTCGCAGATTCTTCACCAATTCGACATTGGATTCGTCTGGGGTATTCGTACCCAACTTCTCACCTAAAACTGAGAGTCAACTAAGTGACGTTCACATTACTCACTCGCTGGTCTCTAGCATAATTTCAAAGCTTGACCCGCATAAAGCGAGCGGAGGAGACGGAATCCCAATCACTGTCCTGAAGAAATGTGCTCCTGAACTCTCCTCTGTCCTTTCCAAACTTTACAACTACTGCCTCTCTGCTTCTTGCTTTCCTGTCTGTAGTTCCTGTATTTAAGAATTCTGGAGAACCTTTGAACCCCTCTAATTATTGCCTTATCAGCCTCCTACCGATTTTTGGTAAAGTGTTCGAGATTATTATCAATGCTGAAGTGGTCCAAATATTTCACAGCCCACAGTTTCTTCTCTGACAAGTATACAGAAGGGAGTTCCTCAAGCGAGAAGTGCTAGAGAAGAAGCTGATGGAGTAGAATCTGTCGGCTACATTTGGTAGATTTAAATGTAAAAAGGTGGGACCTTGTTGCCTGTCTAGTTGCACGAGTAAATTCTTGTGGAGGGAGCACCAGTGACCTAAGTTTGTCGGAGCAGAAGCTATGAAAATGTTTGTAGAAGAGATAGAGGGAAGCCACACCCCGCCGTGAGAAAGTGGCTGGAGTAGAGCTGCTAGGTCTGAACCGATCACATTGCAGATTCTCCTTTGGAGCTTATCGAGAACCCTGAGAGGAACAGCTGGGGTGCCTGACCAGATAAGACAACAGTATTTTATGCACGGTCTGATGGTTGATTGTATATGTGTAACATGGATTCAGGCGGAAAAAACTTCCTGGCCCGACACAATTACCCAACGTTCCTAGCAGTAAATTTAGCTATTGATTCAATGTAATGGTTCCACTTGAGGTCAGAAGAGAGGGTAAGGCCGAGGATGCCCGGTATATTGCTTTCAGGGAAAGTTGCTTGGTCTATGCTTATGGGGGGTGGCAGGAGAGACTGTCTGTGATGGTTGAAAGATAGCAGCTTTGTTTTAGAAGCATTCAAATTAACAAGCCATTTCTTACCAGTCATCCACAGAGGGGAGGTCTATCTCAAGATCAACAGCCTCTCCAGATTTCTTACTGATGCGGGAGTAAATGGTGGTGTCATCTGCGTAGATGCCTACTTGGGGTTTGGTCACGTCAACAGCTCGAGCTTCACCGGACTTATCGAGGGTCTGGTATATATACTCAGTGATGGTCGTTAACATATCGGCAGTAGACCTGGCAAAGCGAAAACTTTACTATCTATCTGAGAATAGTTTATAGGCAGTAAGATGCTGAACTATTTCGGCATTGATAATAGCCTCGAATACTTTTCCGAAAATTGGAAGGAGGCTAATAGGACGATAATTGGAGGGGTTTGTGAGTTCTCCTGAGTTCTTAAATACAGGAACCAAAGAAGAGAACTTCCAGCAGGCAGGAAATCAGGAAGCAGAGAGGCAGTAATTGTAGAGTTTAAAGAGGACAGAGGAGAGTTCAGGGGCACATTTCTTCAAGACAATGACCATCACTGAGTATATATACCATATTCTCGATAAGAACGGCGAAGCTCGAGCTGTTGCCCTGATAATCTTCAAAGCGTTTGACAGAGTCTGTTGCAATGGCCTTCTACATAAGCTACGAGGCTATGGTATAACTGGACGATTGTTTGATCTAATCCATTCGTACCTTTCAAGTCATGTAATGAAAGTAATATTGAACGGATATGCCTCCAGATCCTCTCAAACAAGCGCGAGTGTCCTTCAAGACTCTATTCTAGGTCCTACGCTTTTTCTGATCTTCAATGATCTCCCTGATGTAATCAGATCCCAAGTATGGATATACGCTGAGGATACCAGCATTTACTTCGACCTCGATGAGAAATCTGTTGAGGCTGACAAAGCGACCCTCACTGCTGAGATTGAAAAAGAACCTCCAACTTGTGGTGGACTTGGGTAAAAAATGGCTCGTGAAGTTTAATGCTTCCAAAAGGAAGCTGCTGTCTGTTAACCACCATAGACAATCGCTCCTATCCCCCAATAGCATGGACCAGGCTAGTCTCCCTAAAAGCAAAACACTGCGCCTCATCGGCCTAACTCTCTCAGCCGACCTCAAGTAGAATGAATACATCGAACACATAGATAAATCTACTGCTAGGAAGATCAATTCACTGTGTAGGACCAGAAAGTTTTTTTCTCTCTGAATCAATCCTGCACATATATAAATCTACCACCCACCCCTACATTGAATATTGCTGTCACATCTGGTCGAGTGATCCTGCTATTCATCTCGGAAATGCAACGGAGAATCTGCAATGTGATCGATTCTGACGTAGTAGCTCAGCTCCAGTGACTTTCTCACCGATGTAATGTAGTTTCTCTCTGTCTCTTCTACAAATACTTTCACGGCTTCTGTTCCTATGAGCTTAGATCCCTGGTGGCCCCTCTGCATGAATTTACTCGAGCTACTAGTCTAGCAATTAGGTCTCTCCATTTTACAGTGAAACCAATAAAATGTAACCGCAACTTCTACTCTACAGCTTCTTTTCTCGAACTTCTCGCCTGTGGAATTCCCTTCCGTATACTTGCTTCCCTGAGAGCTACAATCTCCAATAATTTAAATGTAAGGTCAATTGGCATCTCCCATCTTCTTGACTTACATCCTTTCCCTGACAATCCTTGTATCATGTTCTTTTCCCCGTCCACTCTACTCTCGTGCTGCTCTCATGTGTTCTCATCCTTCTCTTACCCTTTTCTGAAACCCTCTATAACTTGTTCCTCTTTCTCCTCACTCTCCTCTTATGTAACCCCTTGCGCACCAGTGGCAGTACTGTCTTGATTAGGGTGAAATGATTGTCAAAAATCGTTAAAAATACATTTTAAAATGCATTTCCGTCGATTTTGAAAATGCTACTATTTTTAGGTGTGCGTGTGAGAGAGAGAGAGAGAGAGAGAGAGAGAGAGAGAGAGAGAGAGAGAGTATATTACTTAAACAAAAATATTAACATTTTAACGAGTTATTTTAAAGCAACTAAAAATAGGATTCACTTTTGCTGTATACATATAAATATATTTTGTTAAAATGAGTAATTTGCATTATGAAATTTATACTTTTTTATTTCTTTATATGTTGATTGTCATGTCATCGTATATTGGCCACATGGCATTTCAGTTTACGCCGTGTTTTCAGCTCATGGTGACTGTTGCTTTCACATTTTAAGCTGCTTCGCCAAATGTTGGAGACATTCTATGCATCTTTCTATATAAGGCAATGACTGTGGACAGCCAGGGATAAAATGTATCTGCCAGCCTGCTTCTCTTAAAGTTTTTTCTTGAATGCTTTACACACACACACACACACACACACACACACACACACACACACACACACACACACACACACACACCTATGAGAGTCTAGGAGAAATTTATTGATTCAAATACAATATTAGTAATGCTTGCAGAATAAATTTTTGTTACCAATATGTGGTTACGTGATCTTAATTGTAAAATAAATGCAAACCATATTTATAGCACGTACTAATGCTACTTTCTTTGCCATGAAAATGTATGTTTTCAAAAATAACGTGTCCTGAAGCTGTGCCACCCCATTGCATTAAATGAGTGGACCAGTAGTCGCCAGGGAGACCAGTGCGACCGACAGTTTCGGGGACTGGGCAATTTTTGGCCCTTGCCCGTTCGCACGCGTTCGGACACCCCGCATTAAATCTCGACCTTGTGTCACATCCACGTCTTAGTGGCGAGACGAGGTGAATAATTATATTTTGTATATAATGTATGAAAATCAGAAAAAAGAAAGTAACAGTAACCTTTAGTTAGGGTTAGGAAAAAATATGGCGGCATTTTTCTCAAAACAAATATATTTGAACTAAAATCTTTTATTAATACAAAATAAGTTTAATTTAAAAAATAGTAGTGGCATGATATGACTCTATAATGATATTGGTTTGGTAGTCGACAGGTTGGATGTGCGTCTGGTGCAGTGGATACCTCCTTGGACCGAAAAATCGGAGAGCCGAGTTCAAATTCCAGTTAAATTTGTTGCATTCACGTACGCGCAAATATACATTGAAAGGTATTAATCCGTCACTTCTACCTCCGCCTATGGGTCAAATAGGTCAAATTGGATTCTACAGCCTTGGTTGGCAAGTTGTCAATCAGTCTATGAAAAAAGTAATGACAACCTATTGCGGGTCTGCTCAGTCAGCCAGTCACTTTCAAGACATGATCGCCTAAGCATGTATCACGTATGGGTCTTTGACTGATAGAAATGACAAAAATATTAATCTTCATTCCGTTTTAGCACACTGGTCTTTATAAACGTTTATACCGTGTAAACAATGTCCCGGAATCCACCGGTTTTCTCATTTGCAAAATAGATAACCGTCATTTAAATAAAATGTCACAACAATTGTTTTAATTAACATAAGTATTGTTAACATTTTTTCTTGAGGAAAATTCCGAAAATGAAAATCAGAAAATTATATAAGATCCACTAATTACACATGTTTACATGAATAATTTATTTATTTTGATATTATTTGGCATGAAACTTTACTTCATAAAAATATGAAACATTCTAAAATATTTTTAAAGTGATAATTTAAGATAAAATGTCACATAAAAACAAAATAAATCGTTTTGAGCAACTACAGATATTTACCAAATTTAGCGTAATCAAGGACAATGTCAGATATAGTGAAATATAAGTTTGAAGATTGTGTTGAGCCAGTCTTCTAATGGCGGGTCGCTTGCTTTATAAATCAGTCTTCTAAAATTCATATTTTACCTCAGCTTGTGACAAAAATAAAACACGTCAACCAAAAAGATGGAATTTATGTCACATGAAAAGAAAGAAAATATTTACGAGTTTTTCACTCATCTTTTGAGACTCATTTTTTGAGAAACATCTTTTGAGAAACATCTAGTAAGACACATCATGTGCGCTAGTAGTTAGTGTTGGTTTATTAATTGTAGATAATTCAGTGTAATAATATTATTAATTTGTTAATTAGGTGAAGCAGTGTAAAATATTAGTTTTTCTTAGTATTTCTTTCGTCACAATGTCTTACACTTTATTTCTACTAGTCATATTATTAATAATATTATCTCGAATATTTTTTAAAATGAAGTATTGTCAACCATTATTAATTTTTGACTACTATTTATTTAATCTTAATTTTACTTGCTTTTCGTCTACTAAAGAGTATTGATAAAAAAAATCAAAACCGAGAGGTGATTCATGATTTCCTACTGTTTAGTAATGGCTTTAGAGTGATGGCCTGTGTCGTGGCGATGCAAAGCATTGGACATTAGACGTTGTTAAAATAAATAATAGTTAAAACATTTTGCAAACCTGTGAATAGACTTAGCTTGTTACGGACCAGATTTTCGAAAGTCTAGGCTTATTAAATAAAAAATTAAAACTACGTATATAATAATATAAAAAGTGTAAAATATTTGTCGTGAAAAACGGTGATTAAGGGGCTGGCAATACATCATGAAGAGAATGTGGGTTGTATAGTTTGTGGAATGGGGAATGATATGTTTTGCATATGGAAGAGGGCGTTTGCACGGGTAGAAATCAAAATGTCGGATGTAATTAATCATTCCTGAGGTTTTTTTTTCGAAGAGAGCGTTGTTTTACAATAACTTCCGCTGATGCTCGACAAGCAAAGTGTGATTGTTTAGGTCTGTGGTTTCTAATCTGAGTGACCAAAAGAACAAAAAGAAATATTTTTGAAAAGGCAAAGTTTGATTTTCCAGTCGGAAAAAAAAACAAAATAATCTCAACAAGTCAATAACATAATGAGAATCCTCTATTGTTATTGCTTAGTTTTCGAATCCTAGTATCATTTATTGCTATACTTTAAAGAAAAAGACAGATTGTCACGGTAACTTTTCCTAATAGATAAGATTGTGCTTCAATAACCAATTAGAGGAGATGTAAGCTTTTCCCAGATTAGTAATCGGAATATACGAACTAAATATCAAGATCTATTTGTGGCTTTAAATAACTCAATTTGCAGAGACAACTTAGTTAACGATTCTCTTATGACGTTCTACATTTGGCATAGATTTTATGTAAAAGTCAAGCTGAATGATTCAATTTATAATTCATGTATTTTTGAAGAGGCTCTCAGTTCATCTATATGTGTAAGTATTATATGTGTTTAAGATTTAGTGCAAATAGAAGTTAGACAAAAGAAATGAAACATTCTGCCGATCATGTGTGAATTTCATTCGTTGATAATTTGTTGCTCTTTTGAGTGCACAACGTCATATTACTCTATCAAGATATTATCTTGTATAGACATTCAGAACTTACACAACAGTTCTGTATCCATTACGACTGATGCACTTTGAGCTTTCCTAATAAAAATATGATTTCCTCTCGTGGAATTTAAGAAAGTAAAAACAAATTATACATTTTACAAGCATATGATAAAATTAACTTTAAGAAATAATTTTTTGAGGTTATATGAATTTTTTAAAGTTCATATTCGAGCTTAACAATAGGAACAGGAGCAAATGGTTGCAAATGTACAGTGAAGAAATATTATTCGCAGTCCTAGTTTGAGAAACAAAATGTATTATGTCACGGCGCCAAAGCCAGGTCATCGTCAATAAAATATCAAGTTGGAAATAGATTGATCAGACAAGTGCAGTTTAGTGAATATAATTCTGCTCCCCACCCCGCATAGATTTCTTGTTGGAACTAAACTCATAAAAAATTACCATGTTAGTCATTACTCCGTCAAGACCCTCCTTCTTCCCATTGCACATAGACATTTGCATGTATTTTACGAGAAAGTGCTGAATTGTTTTCGGCCTGTCCAAGAAGAACTTAATATTTTCTTTGGTCATTAGATTTTTGGAAGTGGGGGGGCAATAAATTTTCACCACTCTCCAGCCGTATACACGTCTATATACACCAACATCCCACACACAACTAAATTAGATTAATTATAAAAACTGTGCTTGAATACACACATTAAATTTTACCTATTACCTTTAAATACAAACATACCTAACACCTTTTTACTTTTTGCCTTAAATACATTAAATCTTACCTCCTACATTAAATTCTACCTATTACGCACCCATTACCTACTTACCTATTACCTTAAATACTAACATTAAATTTTACCTCTTACATTAAATCTTACCTATTACACGCCACAAACTGTGATCTAATTTAAAATTTAAAATTTAATATAAAAAAATCGATTTCATAAATCCAAAATTAAGGTTAAATATACAAAACTAGATTAATTATAAAAACTGTGCTAAAATACAAAAATATTCTGTAGTTGTACAAATAAGCGGTAAGTCCAATCCCATCCCGCCCCACCATTTGCAACTCCCTACTCTGCTCCTCCAAGAAATCCAAAGGGTAAAGACTAGTCGCAAAATCATAGAAATTTACATCCTATCTGCTAAGGTTAAATTTGGCTAGAAAATTCTAAGACACTCATTAATCAACTATACCACTTCAAAATTCAAACGGACAATTCCCAAGACTTGTTCCCTTATCACTAACCTCCATTAACATCCCACACACAACTCATCAAATATAAGAAAAGAGGCTTTCCATTCCTGTCCACACCACCTGATGAGACATTGTAGCTTTAATATCGAAACAAATGTACGATTTGTAGTGGATATATAAAAAATTTGTACATGTTCTCAAATATAATTTTATAATATATATATATTCCTTTTGTAAACGAGCTATTAGGTCGCGTAATAACTCGTTTACAAATGAAAAATATTCAAAAGTTCTACAATATAATTGTATCAAACACTTTTTAATTCAATTGTGCACTGGTTTAATTTTTATTATGACCAGAAACTAAGTAATTAAACAATATTTTACACACACACATACACACACACACGCACACACACACACACACACACACACACACACACACACATATATATATATATATAAATATATATATATTCATTCCTTTTATAAACGAGTTATTAGGTCGCGTAATAGCTCGTTTACAAATGGAAGATATTTAAAAGTTCTACAATATACTTGTATTGAAGACTTTTTAATACTAATGTGCACTAATTCTTATTATGACCAGAAATTAAGTAATTAAACAATCAATATATATATATATATATATATATATATATATATATATATATATATACATCCACCTTGGCCTGTATAACACTAGCCAACATTAAGCGAAAGTTTTGTCTGTACAGCTTTCTTTGTATCTCCTTATGTGTGTGTGTGTATGTGTTTGTGTGTGTGAGTGAATGCGCTTGTGTGTGTGTGTGTGTTTGCATTGTAAATAATTGTGCATAAGTCTTCCCGAATTCACCGGCATTTTACATGTATAATACCGTTTGCTATATTTTTATGCAATTAAGTAGTTTGCATGAAATTGGGCTCAAGTAAGACAGAAAGATGGCATCGGCGTTTGTCCTATAGCGCGCATGCACGATTTACTTCGTAGAAACCTGTAATAAGGGAGATGATTACAGTTTATTTCTGTTCAGATTGTTTGCCACCAAGTGAGGTAGGATTTGGCATCAAATCCTGGTCCACTGCTAATCGTCGGAAGATCAGAGATCTGAGCATTAAGTATACAGAGACATGTGTACACCAAGTTTAGTTCAAACTAATTCAAATGAGAATGATGAAATTTGACCAAACAAGCATATATTAAAACACGATTATATATACATGTGTGTGTGTGTGTGAGTGTGTAAAAGTGAACACTGATGTCAACACCAACCGGCGACAGTTTTTTTTTAAAGCGAGAACGCAATCTTCAACCATGTGTGTAGCGTTTGGGCTCAACTGTTTACATATGCTGGTCAATGGTACATTCTGAGTTGTATTGGCCTATCGTTTATTGAGTTGACACTAATCTTTCCAGCTATTATTGAGTAGGAATAATGGGAATAATTATGAGTTCGAATGAAGTTATACGTAGCTATTTTATAGTACTCTTAACTTTTTACACATTATTTCATATTACTTACTTACTAGCTATTACATTTACTTGTGTTTGTATGTGCATTCGTAATTTGTTCATCAATTTGTTCATTATTTACTTAATTCGTTTATTTATTGAATACATTTCTTTCTCTAAAGTTGGTTGTCTCTTTTGTCGAGTTTAAGGTATTGGCTTTGGCTAAAGTATGCGTTCTATATAGTGTATATATTTACATTCATCATGATATTTTAGTTTCTGATTTTTAACTAACGTAATAAAAATTGTTTTCTTGCCTGCATTTTGAAATACGTTTTCCGGGCGATTATTTAGTAATTTATGTTGGTCTAGGAAGGTGATTATAACTATTTTCTCCTCTTGACAGAGTTGACAGTTTTAAATTTATTTTTGTAAGCTGATGCTGCTCCAATTTTTCATGATATTTTAGTTTAATTTTGTTCTTGTTTTTTTTTCAATTTCCCAGATATGTTTAGAAATTATTGTGTTGTTTGCGTATTTACTATTTGTAAATAATGTGTTGTGTGCATACTTTCTGTTTCCAAGGTGGTTCAGGTATTCTGAGTTATATGTTTTCTTTGTTATCTTTAGATTTTGCAGTGGCATAGTATATTATATTGTTTTGTAAACAGTTGTTGTTTAAGGGGCATTACTTTGCAGTTACAGGTGGGTTTGGCTTGTGCGGGTGGTTTGTTGATTATTTTTATATTATGTTTTTTAATTATTTGCGTCATGTTCTCGGTTCAACAGCAGCTGATTTTGCTGTGTTTCTGCTGAATATCTTGTAATGAGTGCTAAATGGTGGGTCTGTGTATGAGTGTAATGAATATTTTTCCTATGGAATTGCTTGTAAAAATAGTCTAATATATTTTATAAAGAGCTGAAAGTTTAAAACGGTTCACGCTAACGTCATGTATAACGGATGAAGGGAGCAAGACTGTACAAAAAATAATGCATCAATACTATTTTTTGTACGAATATTAAATATTTTATACACGCATTAAAATTTCGTTTCCTGTGGTGGAAGATATTTTAGTTAATGTGAGTTGTTCTTTTATGCCTCCCAAAACTACCAGACGAACTCGGGCGTCCCTCAAGGTTCTATCCTAGGTCCCACGCTCTTTCTGATCTACATTAATGATCTCCCCGACACCATTAGATCCCAAGTTGGCATGTATGCCGACGACACAACAATCTACTCCCGCATCGATCAGAAACCAGGTCTGGACGACAAAGTGAACCTCGCTGCCGTACTTGAAAGGGACCTCCAATCCGTAGTGACCTGGGGTAGGGAATGGTTGGTAAATTTCAATGCCTCCAAAACAAATCTGTTATCAACTAATCACCATAGACAATCGCATCTACCTCCCATTAGCATGGGACAGGCTAGCCTCCAAGAGAGTAAAACACTACGCCTCCTTGGCCTTACACTCTCGGTGGACCTCAAATGGAATGACTATATTGAATCCATTGCCAAATCTGCTGCTATGAAAGTGGGCTCCCTGTGCAGGGCCCGGAAATTTTTCCCACCTGAATCTATTCTGCACAGATACAAATCTACCATCCGCCCGTGTATTGAATATTGCTGCCATATCTGGTCGGGTGCCCCTGCTGCTCTCCTTGGGCTTCTTGACAAAATACAAAGGAGGATCTGTAACGTGGTTGATACTGACTTGGCAGACCGGCTGCAGCCGCTCTCACACCGGCGTGATGTGGCTTCCCTGTGCCTCTTCTACAAGTACTTTCATGGCTTCTGCTCCGATGAGCTTAGATCACTGGTGCCGCCTAAGCACGAATTTACACGAGATACTAGATTAGCAACTAGGTCCCACCCTTTTACAGTTAAACAAATAAGATGTAACCGTAAATTCTACTCCAACGGCTTCTTTTCTCGCGCTTCCCGCCTGTGGAACTCCCTTCCACAACTCTGCTTTCCCGACAGTCACAATCTCCAGGTGTTTAAATGTAGGGTCAATAGACACCTCTTATCACACTAACTCCCAACTATTCTCACAACACTCTCATCTACCCAACCCTCATTCTCGGTATCCTTACCCGCCTATCACCCACCCTCTGTCATTTCCTATATTTAATCAGCCTTTCTCCACTCTACGTAGCCCCCTGCACAGTAGTGGCAGTGACATGCCTTGCTCGGGGTGAAACGCTTATAAAAAAAAACACAAAAAAACATCTAGCATTTTGCGTAGAGCTTGGTATTTGGTGTTGCACAGTATTTTTGCATTATTTACTAATAATTGTTTTATGTTGATAGTTTTATCAAAATGATTTTCGAAAAAATAGATCAACCATATGAAAAATCCAGGTTGTTCGGCAGAAAAATTACTGAGGGTGTCAGGACAAAGAACCTACAGGTCGCTTTACTTTTTGCAGATTTCTCTAAGTCCTTCGATTCTGTACATAGAGGGAAAATGAAAGCGCTCTTTCTGGCATATGGCATCCCCTGAGACGAACACTTTGGTTAGATCTCCAGATGGAGACACTAACTACTTCGATATCAAAAGAAGAGACCTTCAGGATAACATGGTTGCCCCTTTTCTCTGTTATCACCCCTGAATACGCATTGAAAACTTTCTTCGACAAACACAATCATCGAGGCTTTATTTTCTCACCAAAAATCTCAAATCGATATCCCTCAAAAATGTTGACAGATATTGGCAATGCAGATGACCTAGCTGTCACTGCAGGCACCATTACCAATGCCGCAGTTTTCCTACATCATCTAGAAATTCCTGCCAATGATGTTGGTCTCTAAGTCAATGCCTTTAAAATTAAATTCATGGTCTTCAACTTGAAAGGCGCAATACAAACTGTCTCAGATGAATCAGTAAAATCTGTCAAATCTTTTACATTCCTATGAAACGAGATAAACTCCACTGAAAAGGATGTGAAAATTCGTACAGCTAAAACCTGGACTGCTTTGAATAAAATGGATGTAATCTGGAAATCTGATCTAATGCAATGTCAATCGCTATCTACTGATTTCATTTTTATCTTCCCGCTCATTATTAATGTTTCTCTTCTTGATTCTTCCACGCCAACTAACCTTTGTGCCTTCGTGGCTTTCCTTCCTTGCATGGGGTGAGACCAAATCAAAGAAAAATATCTAATTATATATTCCATGGCCTTTTCACCCTATTCATAGTTAAGATGCATCTGGTTATGACAGAATAAATAATGATGTCATTATTTTTGTTTATATCAGTGTGATATCTTCGGCTATTTTTTCTAAATTCCGTTAAGACTAATTTTATTTATTTGTGGAGGACATGTTTAGGAAAGTTATTATTGATGTTTGTTTACTTAATTTTACTTTGTTCTTCAGAAAATAATGTATTCAAACGAGAAATCATTTTGACCCGGTAAATCATGGTTTTTATTTCAGCTATTTTGTATCTTCGGTGTATTCACTTTTGTATTTGAATGGACACGAATTTCTGCTTGTGAGTTTATTTTTTATTATATAAAGTGAAGAGTGTTAAAATTTTTGTTAGCCTCAAGTAAAACCTCGGAGACCGGGTTTTGTATTAATATTGAGAACGGAGGTATTTATGAACATTTCTATAATTTATTTTTGATTTTTCTTGGTTTCTAAAAATGTCGATATAATTATAATAAATTCATGGCTTTCTGAAATTCATGAAGACTCTGTTTTTCTGTGGGTCATCTAAAATACAATTTTGCGTCATCTAAAGTACAATTTTGCGTCATATAAAAATAATTTTGCGTCATGTAGAAAAAGAATTCTTTGTCGTATAAATTTGCGGGACTAATTAGGAAAGACAAACCAATTTCTAAGCCGGCATTTTGCGCGAAGATGGTGCAACTTAATGGTCTTAAAAAAGGTGGTTTCAACGTCTAATGATGTTGTTATTTGGTTTATATATCGAGGAATTTGTTAGTAAGTCTAGTGCTATATTTACTACGTGAGTATTTCATTTTGTTATATAACGTCAAGATTTTTATTGTAGTCGGACATGTTTAGGATAACGAAAGTACTGGATTAATTGTATATAATATTGATTAAAACATTTTTGTCATTTTTACGTTCTCTATAAGCTTGCCGCAATGCTTTCGTTAAGAGTTCGGTCCGTTTTTGTATATGCATCTACAATTTATGGCTTCTGCACTGAGCAATGTTTGTCGTCCGGGGTGAGTTTTTATGAATTTGTCGTCTTGTAGTTTTAAGGTGTTTTTTTAAAAATTTTATTACATATAGAATCTCAGTTTCCTATTTTCTTTTTAATAAAATCAAAATTTTACATCAAACTCTTATATCGACTACACTTACACCACACTCTTTAGTAGGTTGAAGTGTTAGTTGTCGAAATCCACATATTAATATCCGAATAGCATATTAACAAAAACCAAATTACAACTGTCAACATAAGATAAATAATGGTAGATAATAACAAAATACTATATAACAACTACGCAAGGAAAAATCACTATTCTAGTATCTACCATTATAAACAAGCGACCTTAAATAAAATGTCTTTAACTGCAAACAACGGCATCCTAAAGTGTGCATGAAATATTTAATATGCCATAAAAAGAAAATATTTTATTAATTCTTTTTGGTATGGTTGTGCTAGCTTTAACTATTGCACATGACGTTACAGTGGACAGTTTTAAACTTCCAGATCTCTATAAAGTACTAGAATGTAGCCAACGAAATCTTACCTGCTTTACACGTGATACATGATAATACGCAAGACAGTAGAAAGTACTTAAACAATTATCAGAAACCGATATACTTATAAATTAAAGACAGATCTTGTAGTTTAAATTTAACCAGACTTGTCCGGATGAATACTTGCTGCCTATATATACTTTGGACCTTCTACTACCTTTAGATTCCTGCAGGAAGTAGCTACGAGAAGAGGGGTGTGCTATAGACTTAAACTGAGGCACGTATATATATATATATATATATATATATAACGAAAATTAAAAACTTAAAGCAAAAGTATTCAAGTGTGAAAGAAAATCATTAAAAAAATTACTTCACAGAAACTGAGCACTACTTTTAAATCCAGAACTACGATAATTCTAAACGATTATCTGATTTAATCCAATCGTTCTTATCAAATTGTAAAATGAAAGTTGTTTTAAACGGACAAACTTCAAGAACATTTTATACAAATGCGAGCATCTCTCAAGGCTGTATCCTAAGTCCTATGCATTTTTCTGATTTTTATTAAGATCTGGTATAATGACACCACCATTTACTCCCGTCTCAATAAGAAATGACAAAGTGAATCTGGCTGTTGCCTTTGAAAAGGACCTAGAATCTGTGATTGAATGGGGTAGGAAATGGTTAGTAAATCTTATTGCCTCCAAAACGAAGCTGTTCTCTTTTACCCACCATAGATACACATTCTTGCCTACCATCAGAATGGATGACTCTAATCTAGAGAACAACACACTTCGCCACCTTGGCCTTACTCTCTCAAATGATCTCAAATAGAATGACTACACTGAATCCATAGCTGCCTCTACTGATAGAAAGGTTGGTTCACTGTGAATCCATTTTGCACATTTATAAATCTATCAGTTATTTGTGCAATGTGTACTGCTTCCATATCTGGTCGAGTGATCCTGCTATTCATCTTGAGGTTCTTGACAAAATCGAAATGAGGATCTGCAATATAATCGATCCTGACTTTGCAGCCCGCCTGCAGTCACTTTCCCACCGACGTAATGTGGCTTCTTTCTGTCTTTTCTAGAAGTATTTTCATGGTAAATACACTCATAAGCTTTTTTTCTTGGTTCTCGTTCTACTAGATTGGTATGGTTTTACCGTCAAAATAGTTAAATTCAACCTCCTCTTCTACTCTGAAAGTTTATTTTCTCGCACTTCTTGTTTGTGGAACTCCCTACCGTTTGCTTGCTTCCATGATAGCTACAATCATCAAAAGTTTAAATGCAACGTCAATCGCCATCTTCTATCTACTTGATTCCGATCCATCTCTTATTCTTTCTACGATATCCCCTGTACCTTGCTTTTCTCTCACTGTAATCCCCTGCACCCCAGTTTTGCTTCAGGCTAAATGATTATTAAAACATGTATTTAATAATCTTGAATAGTTAGTGTGTAGGGTATTTCCAGAAGTATATGAAGAGAAGGTCTGTATGTATATATATATATATATATATATATATATATATATACATATGTGTGTGTGTGTGTGTGTGTGTGTTTACGCACACTACTGTCCTGGTTAGAAAGTCTTAGCTGGTATGTACCCACGTAAAATTGAGATCTGTTCAACAAAACGGCCGTAGTCTCCGTTCACATAATCCCAGCTAAATTTTCCACCCCGAGACCAAGCCACTCTATCTCGGCCCACAGACGCCCCGATCACCCAAACTCGACACCATTCCCATCATCATATTCTATATTTACCATTCTCAATAATCAGAACTATTTGAATTGTGTATCCAATTAATTTCGTGTTGAAACCACGCCAAGCGATCGTCCGATTGGAGCGGCGACACGAGTTCTTTCTTGTTTGCAACTTTGAGCAATTAGAGTAATTAATATAATGGCTTTCTTCCCGCTAAGTAAATTTTCAACTGGATGGCGGTGAATTGAACGCTGTAACAGAATAAGTCAAACGCGCTGTTGTTTTTTCAATTAAATCTTTCCATAGAAAAGAGACATTCGCTATATTAGCTACCATTTTTCCATTCGTCATTTTTGCAGCATTCCTAGTTTTGAATTGTATTCTGTTCAGCATCAGAAATTCTTTTAAAGACTTGAATCGTAATGTCGTCTCTTTGGTTCATAGACTTTTATGAACCGTAAGTGTCTTGTGTGTTCTTTGAACCAATTGATCGTTATGACTTTATAATTTGTTGCGTCCAATTTTCCTTTGCATGGATGATTTTCGCGGTGAATCTTGATTGAAGTTCACGTTACCGACCGCTTCAGAAGTTCGAAAGTGGACAGAAAGAATAATTCATTAAGCATAAGTTTGTTTCTATATTTATTTTTTCATAAAAATCTTTCTTTGTTTTTAGTTTGCTTTTTCTTCTTTATGTTTTTCTTATCTAATCGAATTTTTTTGCATCGTTTTCTTTGCATAATTTATACTTTTTCTATATTTTCCTTAGTTTCATTCTTTTCATTTCAGTGGTGTATAATTTATAAAATGTTACTTCCATCCAATAAACTAAATTTCCTCTCTTGATCCAACTCTAAAAAAAGGAAAAAGTTTTAAAAAAATCATAATGGGGCACACTTCGGTATATGTAAAATAAGGCCGTAATTGCGGCGTATAAGTCGACCTGGCGTACAAGTCGGCCTCAAGATTTTTAGCTCAAAGTTCTGAGTTAGGCCTAAACCTACCGTAGAGATCGACCCCTCCCCACAAGCATACTACCAGTGTAACAGCTGTTGAATGTGATAGGCTATGTAGTGTAATGGAATACCGAATTTGTGTTATAACTTTTTTTATGTTAATTTTTGTATTAATAGGCCAAACATGTTCACCAAACACAAGTTTTAGTGGGATATATCTGTGGCACTCTGCTGGAGTTATGATAAGTGGTGTACAGCAATTGTTAGGAGTGATGTTCCACTTGTTTACTCGGAGGTAAAGGTTTGCATTATATACCCAAAACATAAAGTTGATTCCTTTTTTTTTTCTTTAGATAAGGGAAAACATGCTTGTTCCCATGGGGTTAGGCTCATCATCGCTAGTCTCGGGGAGAGAATAGTCTGATTCTCTCTAGTTTTTTTTTTCTTTTCTATCATCCGAGAAAATAAAATGACTGCAGTACCGTTTTTCTACATAAAAATCAATTCTTTTACAAATCCATGACTTTTTGGCAAGGTCTTGTCGGTAAGGAATAGTGCGGAACCAGGATGAATTCTTCCCCTGCTTGTATCGACGCCTTTTTGAGTGATTTGCAGGGATTTGTTAGGTTCATTTTATGACTCATGATACTGATTAGGGATCAGAATGATGGAAATAAACGCACATATGACATCAAATTAATGACCTGAATTAATAAGACGGAATAAAAATCGGGAATCATTTTGGCCTGCATTCTAATCGGGCTTATGACACGAACGCGAGTTTAGCACTCACGTGCGTTGATTTTATATTTATAAGTTAGCGCTACAAATTCAAAAGCGATTATCTATCTATCTATCTATCTAGCTAGCTAGCTAGCTAGCTAGCTGCGTGTGTGTTTATAAATTATGAGTGGAAAGCATCCAACTGTTTGATATTTACGAAAAATATTCTATCAAAGCAAAGGTCGCCTCAGCACCTTAAAAGAAGTCCTGTTGGAACGCCATACAATTTTTTCAGCGTCTTTTCAACTTTTCAAAGCGGTTTTCTTTTGATGTATCCTCCTTTGGGATCGCCATTGACCAGCTTGTTGTCTTCTCAGTAAATGTCGAGACAGACCTTTTGTGTTTGTTGCGTTCGGTGGGCGGATTATTGGTATTTAGTAAGATTCAATAAATACACGTACTTGTAAAATGAACGATAAACAATCAGTGAGGTCAAATTCGCAACCCTAACAATCACCTGTAAGATGAGACGCTTTTCGCTTCCCAAATCGAACACGCGATATAACCAGTTTGTGTTTCAACAGAACCGATCGAGACAATAGCTTTTTCCGCTTGTATTTGTACCTGTAAGCGGCCACTACGACGGTCCATTGAAAAGGTGACTGAAGCAGCCCACGGGACAGAAACATATGCGTGAATATTAATCTCTGTTTGAACAGTGCCTTTTTGTTATTTTAGTTGTGTATATTGTCTAACATACCTGGTTATTTAATCTGATTTCCGGAAGTAAAGGGCGCGTACACCCATTACCAAGACGGTTGCTCTATTCGTTAATTACGCTGTGCGAGGCCGAGAGAAGGTTTCGAAAATACCATACGTTTATTCATCTGCGTAAGTCCAAATAAATCATAACAAAGCTTTTATAAGTGATGCAAATTAAGAATGTACATGGTTTTACGGGTTTAATTCTTATAGATTTCGAGAAAAACAGGCCACAAATGCAGCCAACATAACTTTGCACATGTCTCTACACACACACACACGCACACACACACACACACACACACACACGCACACACATGCATACACCCTCACACACATATATATATGCATATACATGTATGATATCAGTAATAATTGCTGAATGAATATATGAAAACAGGTGTTGATATGCTTATCTAGCGACATATATATATATATATATATATATATGTGTGTGTGTGTGTGTGTGTGTGTGTGTGTGTGTGTGTGTGTGTGTGTGTGTGACGCTTTGAATCAGTACCTGACGATGCGAAATTAATTATAATATTTTAAAACTCTTGGTTTTTAGAAAAAAACTTTGACAATGAATGTCTATTATGTTTAATCATGAGCCGTTCTAAACATCGTATTTTGGCTTTAATTTCAGTTGAAAATAAAGAAAAAAATTCCTCAACATTTGGATAATCTTTATTAAGTTGGTTTTAAGCCATCTTCGGAGAGATTACTAGGACGTTAACACAAAAACATCCACCATCAACTTAATGAAAAAGTATCTGCTGCCTCAATACACTATATATATATATATATATATATAGTGTATTGAGGCATATAATTATTACATCTGTTATTCACAGCCCAGTTAATTATGGGAAATTACGAAAAATTCATTTTTTGTGGCGCTTGAAGTTTATATTAATTACATGTGCAAGACATCGGAGATTTTGTAGCATCAATTCTTTTGTAAAATGAAACCACAGTTACGGAAAATCTGTTCTGAATCGTAAAATAAAAATGAAATAAAACTAAGTCATTATTTAATTAGAAAATCTTTTAATTGCTTTTTATGAATAAAATATATTGTCTTAAAGAAAAAGTGTTTTTCGTTCAAGAAATATTTTTTTACAAGAACTGATTTTCATTTTTAAGATTTTAATTAGAATAATTTATAAGATTGTAAATTTTTCTGTATCAATTTGTGATTAAGCCAAGTGTATTGTTATTAAATTAAATCTGTATTTTCTAATCGTAAATCAAAAAGCGCACTACAATTCAACGAGCCCAGTATTTTTAAAAGAATTTATTTATTTTATGTGTGTGTATAAAAGTGACAGTTTTTGTAACTACGGGCGTTCATGTTTTTCTTTCATTTTTTTTTTATCAAGTTCACCCCAATGGAAGGCAGTAAATTTTGAAGTCCGTCTTTCTGCAACAATAGTAGTGAGACGGGTTATGGTGGGTTCTTGAGGCATGGGGTGTAATTTCCAGTTTCCCTGAAACAAATCCCTTGTTCAAATTATCCACTGTTTAGTGTAACGGTAAAGGAATAAAAAAAAAAAAAACTGATTGTGCAAAAACCAACAAAAATTAATGAGTCTCAATATTTATGAATCTATTAATCTAATGTTAACCTTGCTAGCTGCCGCAATGCTATTCCCCCCCCCCACCAATGTGAATGGAATGAATTAGACTATAAATGACTTTCAACATGAATCCTTAGCGAACGTCATTTTAAATATTTATTTATAGTCGAATTTAATGCTTTTCAGCTTTGAGTAGGGTTGATTTTAAGTTCTGCATTTTCCTTTGGTGCACTGATATATATATATATATATCGAGGTCTTCGCTGTTGCACAATATGTGAACTTGTGTGCCGGCCACTAGTTGAAATGAGGGTGTCAACACGACACACATAAAAACTGAATGAGTTCGAAATCAATGGGAGAGTTCAAAGAAATAAAAATAAGAAATTGAATTTACGTGCAAATACCCTTGTGAAAGGTATTAATCTGTCTCTTCTCCCTCCAGCTATAGATTAAATAGCAGAACAGATTGGATTTTATAGCCTTAGTTGGCAATCTGTCTGCCGCACAAAGTAAAGCCCACCTACTGCGGTAAAATTTTCTTCCCAGTCAGTCACGTCTCTTTCGAGACATGATAGCTCAAACATATATTGCGTATGGCAACTAAACTAAATTATATATATATATATATATATATATATATATATATATATATATATATATGTGCTGAAAAATTTTTGACCAGACCAAAAGAGAATCAAAAATTGTTCTAATGTTTATTTATTTGTTTGAACATGATTGCAGCTAAGGACTTTTCAACCCCTTGTAAATATATATATATATATATATATATATATATATATATGTGTGTGTGTGTGTGTGTGTGTGTGTGTGTGTGTTTATATTTGTCGGCAGACAACTTCATCTCAACTTGGTCTTTTGATGTGAAGTTCCGTCATTTGTCACTGACAATATTCACGAGTTCGGTAAGCCTTCTGGAAGCGATGGCAAATCCACGCTTAACTAATTCTAATACCGCTGTAAATCACTTTAGAGTCGGCCTAATTTGTTCTCATTCGGTCTAAAGCCGTGGCCATCATTTGTAGCCCGCGACAGTCGAGCGTGGGGGTGAATGAACAGTGTTCGAGGTGTGGCTGATGGCAGGGTCGCCGAGGAAAAAAATCGAACTTCACCACCCTGTTCACCACTTCCCGCCAACAAACACCGTAGAGAAACGGCCAAGATGAATAAAAACAATCCCGAAGCACAAAGTGACGGACGTCGCTCGATTGGAGCCAATTTTGAGCGTCTATTATCTTGTACATTACAACCTTTATTTCTTCTACTCGTCCTGATTCCTTCCTTCCTTCTTAATCCTTCGCCATTTGTCCTTCATTTATTTGTTGTTCTTCTTCACAGGTTCTTGTGTCAACTCTCTGAATATTACTTACATTTTAACCTTTATACCATATACACTTTCTTTTATTTAATTCCCTTTGTTTCTTTGTTTCTTTGTTTGTTTGTTTGTTTGTTTGTTTCTTTCTTTCTTTCCATTTCTTGCTCTTTATTTTACTTCCTACTTTTTCTTTCCTCTCTTAACATTTCTTTCTTATCTTCCTTTACTTCGTTTCTCCACTATTCCTACATTCAGTCGTCGACTTCCTCTTTATCTAATTTTATTATTATTATTATTATTATTATTATTATTATTATTATTATTATTAGAACCCATGGAATTTCCACGGAAGGATAATTTTTAATTATGATTTCCTGGAAAAATTTTACTTTGGCATCCCACAAATGATAGTAACCTTTTAATAAATAAAATAAATTAATGAAATAATAAAATTTTAAAAGAATTCTTTTCATTTTTATTATTATTATTATTAAATAATTTAATAATATATATAAATTTTTCAAAGAACTGATTACGAGTAGACTTATATTTAAGAATTAATGATTATATTGCCTATATAAAATTGAAAAGTTTAATGAAAATCGTTTTATTATTAATCAATTTTTTTTCTTCAGAATATAATGTCCTTAATAGTTATTTTTTTATTCCAGCAATTAAAACTTTTTTTTTTTTTTTTTTTATAAGCGTTTCACCCCGAGCAAGGCATGTCACTGCCACTACTGTGCAGGGGGCTACGTAGAGTGGAGAAAGGCTGATTAAATATAGGAAATGACAGAGGGTGGGTGATAGGCGGGTAAGGATACCGAGAATGAGGGTTGGGTAGATGAGAGTGTTGTGAGAATATTTGGGAGTTAGTGTAATAGGAGGTGTCTATTGACCCTACATTTAAACACCTGGAGATTGTAACTGTCGGGAAAGCAGAGTTGCGGAAGGGAGTTCCACAGGCGGGAAGCGCGAGAAAAGAAGCTGTTGGAGTAGAATTTACGGTTACATCTTATTTGTTTAACTGTAAAAGGGTGGGACCTAGTTGCTAATCTAGTATCTCGTGTAAATTCGTGCTTAGGCGGCACCAGTGATCTAAGCTCATCGGAGCAGAGGCCATGAAAGTACTTGTAGAAGAGGCACAGGGAAGCCACATCACGCCGGTGTGAGAGCGGCTGCAGCCGGTCTGCCAAGTCAGTATCAACCACGTTACAGATCCTCCTTTGTATTTTGTCAAGAAACCCAAGGAGAGCAGCAAGGGCACCCGACCAGATATGGCAGCAATATTCAATACACGGGCGGATGGTAGATTTGTATATGTGCAGAATAGATTCAGGTGGGAAAAATTTCCGGGCCCTGCACAGGGAGCCCACTTTCATAGCAGCAGATTTGGCAATGGATTCAATATAGTCATTCCATTTGAGGTCCGCCGAGAGTGTAAGGCCAAGGAGGCGTAGTATTTTACTCTCTGGGAGGCTAGCCTGTCCCATGCTATTGGGAGGCAGATGTGATTGTCTATGGTGATTAGTTGATAACAGATTTGTTTTAGAGGCATTGAAATTTACCAACCATTTCCTACCCCAGGTCACTACGGATTGGAGATCCCTTTCAAGTACGGCAGCGAGGTTCACTTTGTCGTCCAGACCTAGTTTCTGATCAATGCGGGAGTAGATTGTTGTGTCGTCGGCATACATGCCAACTTGGGATCTAATGGTGTCGGGGAGATCATTAATGTAGATCAGAAAGAGCGTGGGACCTAGGATAGAACCATGAGGGACGCCCGCGTTCGTCTGGTAGTTTTGGGAGGCATGCCCATTTAATACCACCTTCAATGTGCGGTTAGAGAGGAAAGACTGGATGAGGTCAAACAGATGTCCAGTTATCCCATAGCTCCGCAGTTTGCACAAGAGGCCAGCATGCCAGACCCTGTCGAATGCTTTGGAGATATCCAAGGCAACGGTTCGGGCTTCACCATTCTTGTCAAGTGCCTGGTATATGTACTCGGTAATGGTCGTTAGCATATCAGCGGTAGACCTGGTGAAGTGAAACCCATACTGTTTGTCAGAGAGAAGCCCGTTGGCCATAAGATGCTGAATCACCTCGGCGTTGATAATGGCTTCGAAAACTTTGCCAAAGATTGGAAGGAGACTAATAGGACGGTAATTGGCGGGGTCTGAGGGTTCGCCAGAATTCTTAAATATAGGTACTACGCAGGAGGACTTCCAACAGGCAGGAAAGCAGAAAGCAGATAGGCAGAGGTTATAGAGTTTAGAGAGGACAGAGGAGGGTTCTGAGGCACATTTCTTCAGTACTATGACTGGGATTCCGTCACCGCCGCTCGCTTTGTGTGGGTCAAGTTGCGCAATTATCTTGGTGACCAGCGAGGGTGTAATGTGGACGTTATTTAGTTGAGCCTTAGTTCTGGGTGGGAAGTCTGGTGTAGGTATTCCTAACGAGTCCAGTGTCGAATTGGTTGAGAATCTACGGGCAAAGCATTCAGCCTTGTTGGCTGGGGAGGTGAGAACTTCAAATTCATTGATTAGTGGGGGTATTGAAGTCTTGTTCCTGCTGAGCACGCTTTTACAGAGACGCCAGTAATCTTTGGAGCCAAACGTAGAGGATGCTATGCGTTGCCTAATTCTGGTAGCAAACGCCCTCTTGGCTTCGTTCAGCACTTTTTTACACTTGTTCCGTGCTGAGGTGAAAAGGCGCCTGTTTTGGTTCGACGAGCAGCTTCGGTAGAGCCGGAAGAAATGGTTCCGGTGGGCAATAGCGGCCGAGCAAGCAGGTGAGAACCAGGGGGACGAATTTGGTTTTAGTTGGAATTTTCTGGCAGGGATAAAAGCATCGATGCCAGCCTTAACCCAGGAGGAGACTTCGGAGGCACAGTCTTCGACAGGAAGATCAAAGACGTTGTTCCAGGGGACGTCGCAGAGGAAGTCCCTGAACGAGTCCCAGTCGGCTCTTTGGTAGCAGTATGATATTCTGCTGGTCTGGTTTTCTTGGGTAGAGTTAGTGCGGAATGATATGTTTACGGAGACTACGGCGTGGTCAGAGTTTCCGAGGGGGCAGAGTTGCCTGGTAGTGCAGGAGTCTGGGATGGAGGTAAAACAAAGGTCGAGTAAAGAGTCCCTTCCGTTAGGGTTTTTAGAGAAAAGCGTGGGGAAGTCCACCACTTGCGTTAGAGCTTGGGCTATTGAAAAGTGCATG
Source organism: Ascarosepion bandense (assembly GCA_037127315.1). Classification (NCBI taxonomy): domain Eukaryota; kingdom Metazoa; phylum Mollusca; class Cephalopoda; order Sepiida; family Sepiidae; genus Ascarosepion; species Ascarosepion bandense. Next base: position 3,416,702 of record JBBBDQ010001302.1, read on the forward strand.
GTGCGGATCCCAGCAAGGTCGGTGGCTGAGTTTTCAAGCCACTTGGTGTGGTGGGCGTTAAAATCGCCAAACACAAATATATGGGCAGATGGGTGAGAAGAAATGGCCCTGTCGATGTTAGTAGAGATGCAGTCAAGTACCGTACAGTCAGAGGAGGAGGGGGAGCGGTAGAGGAAGAAGAGATATCTAACCGAGCTTAGAAGTGAGAGACGGAAGCACATGAAGGAATGATCAAGGGATTCAAGAGATGTGACCCTGGCTAGGGGGAGTTGTTCGTTGACATATCCACCAAGCCCATGCATATGGACATTGGAGTCCTTCCTGAAGAGAGGAAGGTAACCAGGAACCAACAGCTCTGAAGAGGGGATAGAAGGGTCAAGGTTAGTCTCACATAGAGCTAAGATATCGGGTGAGTTAGTTAGAAGGAAAGAGTCTACACTATTAAAGTTACTGCGAATACCTCGTATATTTGTGAAGGTAACGCAGATAGGTTTGGGCGATTTACGACTAGCTGGTTTAGGCTTGCTATTTTGTTTGTTTAATTTCATGCTGGTTATAGTTGTGGATAGAGAGAGGTCTAGAGTAGGGTCAGATGGTCGTTAATTGCAGCAGGTGAAGGATGGTGAATGGCGCCGCCTGCAGCATAATGTGGCCTCGGGGTTGCCCATCGGAAATTCATGCAGGGACGCCCGTCCATGCGCGAAATGGCACTACAGGAACCCCGATATTATTCAACTGTTGATCAGAGCAGCCTCTCGAGACGCTACGCAAGAGTTCGGGCTCCTAACTACCAGTCGGAAGCAGCAACCAGGAAACTGCCAACCCGGTACCCTCAGAATGAAGAGACATTGCCACCATACTCACCAACTGCAAAAGGCTTCCAGCCGAACCGACGTAAAGACCGAAAAAGAGAGAGATGAACCGGGAACCCCTTCCTAAACAAGAAACAAGGCGATCACCTCTACTCCTGTCCAAAAGAAGTGGGTGGAGTGTGAGACCGGGCGATAGAAGGTACTATCTACTCCAATTAAAAAAAAAGAATAAATGTTTGACTGAAGTTAATTAAGTTTTAACTTAGTATAAGTCAAACCTAAATTTGATAATTAAGAACAATTTACACAAAAATTAGGCAGAAAAGATAAGAACCGAAAAAAATAAAATAAAATAAAATAAAATAAAAAATACAAATAAAAATAAATAAATAAATAAATAATTAAAAAAATAAGATCACACTGGCCAAACTTACCAAGTTGCAGGCTGGCTGACAGAAAAAAGTTAAGAAAATTTCAAAAATTATATATATATATTTGATATTTCAGACCGGCCTCGGCATTTCATCAGAAACAAAAATCAAAATTTATCAAATTAAATTATATTAGAGTATTATTGCATTTTTTATTTTACTCTTCGGAAAAGATTTTCGGATAATGATTGCAAACTTAAAATTAAGAAAAAATGCGTTAAGCAAATTAAACAAAAGTTAGCCATCAATATAAAATTTATTAAGATTTCATGGATTTACGTGAAGTAGGGTAACAGAGGTAAAAAATATATATATATATATTTTTATCAAGAATTTTAAAAAATAATAATTTCAAAAATAAAGTTTCATTAAAATCCGACAATTATTTGATCTTTGCGAGAATTTCAAATTAATGCGTTTGTCACCTAAAAAAGTGGGTGATGCAGTCATTACGTTTCTATTGTAAAACAGTCGTAACGTTTCTTTAGCCGCTAACTCAAATCAAAACAACATTTTCTGACAAAGTTGTCTGACAAAATTTCGAAAATGTTAGAAGGGACTAAAAAATTAAAGTTACTTTAAAGCCTCCGGTGTCCATTTTAAATAGAAAAGACCAACTGAGTAATGGCCAAGGGCGTAAAAGAGGCCAGAAATTTTGTTATTTGGTTGCGGGATACGACAGCAAACCTACCTATTTTTACTATATTGTACAGTACACACACATATACACACAGCTTAAGCTGCTGCTCCTGTTACGATAATGCTATAGACTTTCTCCTCCTACTCTCTCACTTGTTACTACCCTTCTGTTTGGCAAAGGTGAGAGAAAGGCTGAGGAGACTAGAGTTTAAAAAGATAGAGAGGAAGGAAAAGCTCGTATAGAGAGTAAGTGGTATAACGGATGGACGGACGAACTAAGTAACTAAATAAGGAATGAACAAGTAGAATTATTATATGATTAAAAAAATTAACATAACTCTTCCAGCATTTTTCAACAGTTAATAGACGTATCTGACAATGTTAATATTGTCAGATCCCTAGCGTTACATAGACAAAGTTCTCCTTAGTGCGTGGGCTGTACTTAACAAAACAATTTTTTGTATATCTCTTAAGTTGGGGTTTCCAGGGATTGTTTCAATGTGTTGTTTTGTTCCATTTTTTATCATTTCAAGTGCACCTATTATCACTGGCACGGTTCTTGTTTTCAATTTCCACATTTTCTATTTCAATTTCAGTTCTTTATATTTTGACAATTTTTCGAATTCCTTGGTTGCTATGTACAATCTGCTGGACAAGCCATATCAATTAATAAGCAATATTTTTCTTTCTGGTTTTTAACAATAATGTCCGGCCTATTTGCTTCAATTTTTCTGTCTGTGTAGATGTGTAATCTCATAAAATGGTGGCATCTTCTATTTCTGTAACTAGTGCTGAGTGATGTTCATACCAGTGTTTGTTTACATATTTTCCATAGTGTTTGCACATTGTCCAATGTAAATATTACCCCACTCTATCGTGACGATTTTTGTATTCTTTTGGGGAAAGTACAGAACACCCTGAAATTAGATGGTCTATTGTTTCTTGGTATTTATCACAGAACCTCCATTTTGGATCCACATTATTATGCATAATATTTGCCTGAAAGTTTCTAGTGAAAAGACTTTGGTCTTTCGCTGCAAGAATAAAGCCTTCAGTCTCAGACTTTAATCCAGATGCACGTAACCATCGATGAGTATTAACTTCATCAACATTGGATTTATTAGCACGTTTTGGATATTGGCGATGAAGAGGTTTGTCTTGCCAGCGTTGTTTCATCAGTTCAAGAGCTTTATCCTTTGCTTTCTTTTTTATATTTCTTGCCGCAATATTTGGTTCTCGGCTTCTGTTTTGCTTTTCTACAGAATCTACTAAATGCAAATCTTGTTTGTATTTACTGCCTTCTTTCATTATTGAATATCTTTTCTTTCTGTTTTCATGTTGTTTGACTAATTGTATCATCCAGTCCTTTGGTATTTCTTTGTATGTTAGAAAGCTAATAGTTGTTGTCGTGTATGACAATACTAGCTAAGATCTTTTCCACCTTCTTTACTGGCTATGTATAGACGGGCTACATCAGCCTTTGGATGATGCATCTTATACTTAGAAAGACGCTTTCTTGTCTTAGAATCCATTTGTCTGATGTCGTTTAGAGACAAGTTCAAGATGTTGAAACTATATTTTACCACTGGGATGGCAAGGCTATTAATGGGCATAATTCTGTTCTGAGAATTCAATTCAGTTTTTAATATCAGTCGTAGCCTTCTATAGTACTTTTTACGCACTATTTCTTTCATTTTTTTATGGTAAATTTTTTCACTCTCATTTACACCTAGGTATTTATAAGCTTCTTCTGGCTCTAAATCTTTTATTGTTACAGCAGGGTCTAAGCTAATTGAGGATGTTTGTTGTAGCTTTAGCACATTTATTCAAATTGAATTTCATTCCAATGTCTTTGCTGAATCCTTTTACAGTTTGCAGAAGACTTTCCAGCTCATTGTCATTTTTAGCATATAACTTTAAGTCATCAATGTAAAATAGATGGAAGCCATATTATTATTATTATTATTATTATTATTATTACTTCTGTATTTGTGTCTATTTTCTTTTATCTTTATTCATTTCTTCATGCTTTTTTAATGAGATGGTGGTGTAATGGAAAGTGGTCGGAATGAGAAAGGAGAGCCGATTTCGAATTCCAGTTGTTAGCTATGGATTAAATAGCAGGACAGGCTGAGATCCTTTGTCGTAGTTGACAAGCAGTTTTTAGGAGAAGGATAACACTGAATTCAAAACTGTATGTTGATCCTGGGACTAAATCAGAAATTGTCCTCCTTTAGCAAAGCATAGCACCCGAACACGCCTGCCATTGTTATGGTGAATATATCAGCAACAGGATCTTGAATGTGGTCAATGGCAAAAGCTAACAGACCAGATTAATGTCATTAACCTTCAATGGTGTCATGCTAAAATATCCTTCAAACTGGAAAATGGACATGACCTAATTATTCTGAGCTTGATGGAAACTGCGGGAACGCACAGAATTGTGTTTCCTAATATATGCGCAACCGAAATCCCTGCCGAAGGTCCATGGGGCTTTCCCAACGGACGACCCAGTTAGTAATAGTTTCTATTCTATTTTTCTTTTTCCATTGAAATACTCGAATACAGCTATGATCCCAGTGGTATGTAGTTGTAGTAAAATATTCGTTTACCGGTTCACACACACACACACACACACACACACACACACACACACACACACACACACACACACACGTATGTGTGTATGCATTATTTCTATGTTGTTAATATATATATATATATATATATAGAGAGAGAGAGAGAGAAAGTTATTTCTAGTGTAATTATAATAACTATATCACTATAAAAGCTCAACTTCCGTATTTGGCTCTTTTATAAAACGTAATAATTACGAAACTGTGAAATATAATATATCCATTAGTTTCTACCACTATTGTATATATATATATATATATATATATATATATATATATATATATATGTAGTTAGTTTTTATTCATAATTAAATAAGACTTGTACATAGTACACAGTTGTATTAAAAGTGTTCAGTACAATTATATTGTAGAACTTTTGAATATTTTTAATTAGAAAGGAGAATTGATTCGTTTCCAAATTTATATATATATATATATATATATTGTTTAACTGTGCTAGCATTTAGCGCCAAGGTTGTTATTTTTCAGGATTTTTTATGTATTTTATTTTTTTTTAATAGTAAAATGCTCGATATCGGGGTAGAAATAGAGTGTTAATAAGTACAAAGAGATTATCTTTATCAAATATATATATATATATGTATATGTGTTTGTGTGTGTATGTGTGTGTGTGTCTGTGTGTGTGTGTGTCTGTGTGTGTGTGTGTCTGTGTGTCCCTTTCATTTGCATATATGTATGTTTGCAAATATATGATAGTTGCAGGGTAGTCCTCAGCGTGATCAAGAGTGAATTTCGCGGAAAATCTGATGTTTCGTCAATACTTTTATATATATATATATGTGTGTGTGTGTGTGTGTGCGTGCGTGAACGTCTGTATGTCTCTATATTTGTTTGTACTTATTTTTAAGATTTTTTTTAGTCTAGCACAAGGCTACCATACTGTGAGTAAAAATAAGTATCACTCTCTCTACACTAGTGAATTTGTAAGACTATCCTGTTAAACGTTACGCGACGCTAGACGTATATATTATATAATATTCGGGTGTATGAGATTGGGTAAATTTGTGTATGCGTGTATTTGTAAGAAAGAAAGAGAGAGAGAGAGAGAGAGAGAGAGAGAGAGAGAGAGAGAGAGTGAGAGTGTGTGAGAGAGATCTAGGTGTATCCAAGTGCGTCTCTGTCTACTTTCCGCATCCAGCTATTTTCTACTTTGTCCCCTCTTTTTTTCTCCCTTTTCCGTGTACTTCTTTCTCGTTCTCCCTCGCACCCATTCCACTTTTGCTCTCTGACCATTTGGCCTCCCATTTCTGTCCAGTCCAAACCCCGTAATTGCCGATGTAACTTCGTTTTCGTCTGACACCAACATTTCCCATATTGCTTTCCCGCCTCTTACTTTTTGGCGCGACGCTCTCATTAAAACTGTATTAATCAACAAACTGATTCCATACAAGGAACATGTTAATCAGCACTGATCCAAAATTGCACGCTCCCTGGAAAAGCTCGCAGTCCCAACCACACACGACAGACACACTTTTTCCCCAGCCTTTCTATTCTTTTTTTAAGAACTATAACATTGTTCTCCTCTTAGATGTTGCTTGGCTCTTTTAGTGAAGGACGAGTCTCTTGCATTAGAACAAACTGAACTATAAAAGACTAAGAGAATTCTTTAAAAGATCCATGGAAATTTTTTTATTACCAAACAATATCTATAAGATGATTCAAAACATATTTCCATCATCGTCAGAATATATTCATAAGTTGTTCTTATATTCGAAAGGTGTTGCTAATTAACGAGTTTCATCGCCGAATGCATTACTGTTATAGAAATGGCTAAACCCGATATTTAATAAGCTAATCAATATGATACACCGTCAGAAGATTACGATATGCTAATTTCTTAAGTGGGGATGGCCTATCATTTTTAGTCCTAAGTTTTAATTGTACTGAAACGCAGACATCAGCATCTGTAGAAAATTCGTAACTCTCACAACCAATTAACAAGTCAATATTTCCTCCGTTCAAATGTTATATTTCTTGCATCGAATTCTATCCGTCGAATTGCTAAAGATTGCAGTTATTTACTTAATTAGCATCACTTTTATTAAACTAAAATTAATTAGCAAAATATATTTCAAATGATTAAAATATATAAAATAGCATATAGACATAATTCTTTAATAACTGCAGCAGAAAATAACCAATTTAAATATATTCCTACGCATCTAAATTATCCGAACAAATTAATTTTAGAAATGTCTTGTTCATTGATTATTGAAATAGTCTTTCTAATTCATTTAATATTTGCAGATAATTTACTGCATGAAGTTAAATGTATTTCTTAATGGGGAAGTTGCGGCCTCTCTGTTATTAAATGGGATTCTTTATATTAGGTGTTACCATGTAACTTATCGACAGCTATTAACCTACTGTAAATTCGAATGAGATTACATTTATTTCTATTGTGACAGCTGCTCTATCACTCTTTTAAAATCATTATTAAATTGGTGTATTTTGATTATCGATTACAACTTTGCAGCAACATAGTATGAATTTCCCTTGACAATGGGAAAATATTTACAACTAAGCTCTATGATGTTCACTTATCCGTTGTATTCGGCAGCAATTACATATTCAGATTACATTGAAAGACTGTAAAAGGCACCAAAAGTATTTCTTTGTTGTGAAAGATAAAATATTCTGAACAGAATTATAAAGTTGGATGAAACTCGTAGAATATAAGGAAAATAACTTGTCTAATAATAATGTTAACAATCTAAAATATATTGTTTTATATTAAATTATTTTTAATCATTTATTCCTAAGCAAGGTGATAACGTCACTAAGACATTAATTACTACTAATAGTGAAATAAATTGAGAAGACATTGCAGGAAGGAAATGGCAAAAAAAAAAAAAATGAACAGGATTCAAGAAGACAAAAGACAACAATTGACATGTAATTTGAATTTTTTTTTTAAATCGTAGTAGATAGGAAAGCAAGAGGTTAGAAGAGAGTTCCACAGGCGAGAAGTTTGAAAAAATAAACTCTTAGAATAGATCTTACGGTTGCATTCAGCAATTTCGACAGTAAAATGACGAAATTAAGCTGTTAATCTAGTACTGCGCTTAAATTCATGAAGACAGGTCAAAAGTTCATCAGAACACTTGCTATAGAAATGCTTAGGGAAAGAGCACAGATCTGTTCATGCTTGATATTTCAAGGACTCTTTAAAACTAAAGACAACCAGAATCAGGTAATATTTTGTTGTGCGGTTCCCCCTTTTCATAAAGATGGACTCGTCTAGAGTATACTTATACTACTGCTATAGCAGCGAGACTGGAAAATACCGCGTTTTCACAGAGTGGACCGGAGAGTACGAGGGTCCATTGAGACATTAAAAGTCCGTACACAGTAGTTAATAGTATCTCTCTGCTCCACTCATCGAGAAGATTATTATGCAGTACCCGGCAGCTTCTAACGCGAACATCCTCAATATACTACGGCTTCACTTCCAGAGACTTGTACATATATTTTTTACTAACCAGCATTCCTGGAATACTAATCTTTATTCAAGTCCGTATCCTTACTTTAATACACTTATTTTCTATCTCAATTACTAGTCGTTGTTCATTTATTTGTGCGGGTTCCATTTCCTGGATTAACAACATATTCGCCTCATGTCTGGATTAATAAGAATGTTTTAATGACTTAAGCACCATATAAGAAACAATTTTTAGTTATGACTGATCAAAGTTGTTGATTAATGAGTAAATTTGTGAAAAGTCAAATGCGTTACCACCCTTAAAACTCTGTTAATATAAAAGATATGTGCGTTTGGGAGCAGTGGATATCGACTCGGAATGAGAAATCAGAGAGCTGAGTTCGAATCCCAGTTTGAATCATTGTATTCACTTACGCACAAATACCTTTGGAAAATATATTAATCTGTCTCTTCTCTCCGCCTACAGGTTAAATAACAGGACAGATTGAGTTCTGTAGCCTTGGTTAGCAACCAGTCTACACACAAAAAAATGGCAACCTACTACGGGAAAATCTTCTGCTCATTCAGTCATATCTCTTTCGAGATATGATTGGCCAAGTATGTATCACGTATGGCACTTAACTGACTGATATCGTTGTAGCAATGGATTATTCTACCGCAGATTATCTTATCGACAATTTATCAAATTTTATTCCATTTTTTTTTAATCATCTCACCCCAAGCAAGGGTTAATCCATGTCATAGGATATCTCGTCTAGTACTGCTCAGTTATTTCTCTTCCAGTTTCCACTGAATCCAAGGACGCGCCGCCCAGTTAAAGGATTGAACTCACAATTACTATATTACTAGAGTCACAAACGAACGCACGCTTTAACCCACTAGACTATTGCCACTGTGTTGATAGCAGTTGTATAAGGTAAATTGAAGCAAATGGGTAATGTTTTCAAGGAAAACAAGAACAAAGGACTGATAATTAATTCTCAAAAGTTAGATTGCAAATGAAACACAAGTGTGACAGAAATTTGAAGGCATTTCAGTCACCGAGGAAGATTTTAAGAAATCAAAGAAGAATATGAGAAGTAAGTAATGGACTGCACTGTCTGTATAGTATTAAAAGATGTCAAAGTTGGGTCACACGGAGAATAAATACTTGAGGTAACAGACGTGGGTCTATCGGAAAATGATGAGAATATCAAGGACAGAGCATGTTATAAACGTTCGAAAGATAGGGAATTCAAAAGAAACGTTGATAACAACCAGAAAGAAACCGATAAAATTTTGGACGCGGATGAAGAAAAGAGACTTGGAGAATTTAATACTCACAGAAGAAATGAAAAACAAAGGGAAACAGTGAATGACCTACTTGATAAGTTTGAGCAAATGCTAGGACAATCAAGTCTCGTAGATAGAAAGAGGTGAGTTATAAAGAAGACTGTCTTGCTAAGAGCAACGTAAGATAGGAACGTGTAGAAAACCCCCGAATCCTTGCCCATAAAGTGACTACTACTACTACTATTACTCAGGACTATCAACTTGGCTATTTGGATGATATACGCGGCAAAGTTTTGCTGTTACTCTCTACTTAAGTAAGATGATTACATTAGGTTGTCCTTTTTAATAACTATTTTTCTCTATCAAAAAGGGGTTCTATACCCCTGGGGGCAAAAGAAAGGATTAGATTAATGATTTAGAAAGAATATTTCTGAGTATAAGCAAGTCAACTGGAATTCGTATTCTGTTTGTCGTTTCAATTTTCAGTGATAATAACTGTTATACATTCTTATATATCAATTATAATTCAGCATATAATACACACTTTCTTCTGCATATAATGCTTGATCGAACCCAGGACAAGAATATTTTTCTGATTCATAACGAATCTCTACAGTAAAAATGTTAGTAGAATATTTCTTTTTCTAATTTTCACGATACATAAAGTCCAGGAATGACTTAAGGAAGAGCGCTACTAATGGAAGTAGAATGAGCCGTAACCGTAAGAGATAAAAGGTGGATATCGACTCGGAACGAGAAATCGAGGAGCTGAGTTCGAATTCCAGTTGAATTCCTTGCATTCACTTACGCACAAATATCCTTGGGAAAGGTATTAATCTGTTTATTCCCTCCAGTTATGGGTTAAATAGCAGGACAGATTGGGTTCGATAGTCTTGGTTGGTAACTAATCTACCGCAGAAAGCAATGGCAACCTACTGCGGGATAATCTTCTGCCCAGTCAGTCATGCCTCTATCGAGACATGATCGCTTAATCGTGTATCATGTATGGCACTTAACTGACTGTCTGTATGAGATTATGTGGAAAAGATAGCGGTTCTAAACGTGAAGAGTCTAAGATTGCAGTGTTTTGGAAAGCACCTTCTTGGGAATTGGTTTCACGTTCCACGAAAGTTTCATGGCAAGAAATTATTCAAGTGCAACTTCCTTCTTACTAATGGAATATGAAGGGAATGGGGATGTTTTGACATCCTGTATGTTTCATATCAGATTATAGCTGTGGTTCGAATAGAGCTAGTCAGAACCTTTCTCATGGAAACAGTCATAGACGAACGACAGGCTTGCAACATTTCGTCTGTGGGAAAGAGGTTAGAGAAAAAAATCGGCCGCGTGGAAAGCTTATGAACACTATCAGGCGTGGAAATGGTATACTATATACTAACTTCAGCACAATACTCTCTTTTGATCTGATCTGGTTCTTGTAAAGATAGGGCATAGTAGGAGTCATGTCCTTACTAGAACGGCACACGAAACTGACCATTTTCCCATTATCTAAAGAGATGGATAATAGGCACGAGTTACACTTGATGTTGTGGATTCTTGTTTGGAAAGCACACAAAATAATAATAACAATAAAAGAAGAAACAGATATGAGAGAAAAAATGTAAGTATATTGGACAAAATATATACAACCTAGAACACAGTTAGCAGATTCAGGAATACTTGGAATACTGTTAGTAAGAATCAAATATATACAATCTGGTAGATAAGAAGTCCGGGTAATAAGTCTATATTCTTAGTGACCAACTAGCGGCGGTCCAACTGCTCAACTGAACTCCTGCTCACAGTATAGGCAGGTTTATTTGTATATCTTAAGCGAGTTCATTTACTGTGCAATCAAGGGCTAACCCCCGACACTTGAGATCTGGGATTAGCTTACGTTCTAATAGATAACGGAGCCTCTTTGAAAGAAAACAAATTCTCATAGCAATAATCAACCTATTCTGTTAGTAACATATATCTTTATTAATGACCATAAACAGCAATCTCTCTCTTTCTTATTTTTACGTAATTTCTATAGAAAAACATTTCAAATTAGTTTACATTATACATTTAATAACTCTAGTGTATCAGTTCCTCACTAAATTTCAATACATTTCTATAATAAAATAATTGTCAAGATTTATAGATTATACTTAATAGCCTTATTCTTTGAGCAATACTAACATTTTATCCGTTGAGTTGTGGCTAAAAAAACAATATTACCGACTATCAAATGTAACAATTCATTATAGGAATTTATAGCAAAACAAAACTTCTTCATTTCTATAAACGCAACAGGCAAGCAGACAACAAAATTACGAAAGCTTCCTAAACGCCATTACAACGTCATTATCATAGGAAAACAGAGGCTTAGATATCGGCGCATGCGTGCTGTTGAATCGCTTCCGATCTTGCTTTAATGGAAATGAACGATAACCCAAGAGAAATATGGAGGGGCAGAAATCAGTTCCTTTTCACCATACATCCCCAGTATCTTTCAGGCAAGGAAGCCTTCATATCGAGATACATATCAAATAAACGAGTTTATCCTGACGTCCAAAATCATGACATATCTCATGCTTCATGGGATATGTCGGGTATATCATGATAGCAACCAGCCGTTAACATCCCCTCCGTGGAAAATAAGTAAATAAATTTAAACAATCTTTTTCGAAAGCATCCTGCCAAGAATCTTGATTTATAAGCGATAATAAATGTATAAAAATGAATAAAATGCAATCAAATTACCAAATTCAAACGCCTCCGGCACCCTTTCTCCATTGCTAATTAACTGAAGATAATGTGTTTAGAAACGCTTCCTTTTCACTAAAACCGATTAGAGATTCAATGAAACACGAAAGAAAAAATTGCAATAATTAAAACGGAAAGGCTAATTCCGCCAGCAACGGCCAACGAAATTTCTTGTTCATTGTCTTTTGTTTTCATTCGAAGTTTCAGTGATTCACAAATCGAACTTCGATTTTATAATAGCATCATACCTGTCTCGATTGTTTTCGATTTAATCTTTAAAAGACTAGAACAAGGCTAGTTTTATAGAGCATTAAAACAAAATAAAAGTCACTAATTAAGGTTTGCATAAAAAATGACATTTTTTATGGTAGAACAGGGAGAGTGTGTCAGGGATTTCGGAAGGAAAAATTTAAATTCCTAATGAAATCGGGATATTTATGTCTCCTTAAAAAGCACTATCAACCAGATTGTAATCTTAAAAATTTCAATTTTATAAAAACATTTTCAAATAAAGAAATTTCACTATATTATTATGAGATAATGGGAGATAAATCAAAAAATAAATTTTAATTTGACGAATTGTCGAGCATCAGGCAACACACACATCAGATGAAACAGATCAATTTTAAATAAACCTGTGACGAAATCGAATACCTAAATTAACATGACAAGGGTCAAAATGGCAACTATACATAGACAGCTACGCAGCGAGAGAATTATATTTATGCACCCGACAAGGGCATGAATATGACAAAGAAATTAAAGGTAGTCGACCCGAGAAGTCTAATTTCATTACAAAATGATATAAGAAAAATATTTTATGAATAATATGTTTTTATAAAGGGCAACAATGCATGAATGAACTTATATTTTAGTAATTTGCATCGCATTATCAATCTTCATTTATTTCATTAACTGCATTTTTCATTCGGGACCTGAGCATGACGGTAAACTGCATCCGGCAGCAAGGCCTCTGATTGGGAGGTTGTGAGGAGCATGGAACCACGTCTGAATTGCTGTTTTTCCCAGGTCCGCCCTGATCCGGAGGGGTAGCACATGTTAGGGTCCCAGCTATGGATAAATAGTTAACCCCCTGAAACTGGGGTCAAAACACTATGAAAGTATAAAAATAGACTTTTATAGAAATATATACATAAAAATAAATTTTTATAGAAAAATATACATTTTTGAAGGAAAAATATTATCAACAATACATTTTTGAAGAAAAAATTCTTAGCAGAACATTTTTGAATACAAAACTAGAAGACATTTTCAAATTTCTAAAAATAAAGAAGAATAAAAACAAAAATTTTCATTAAAATCTGACTAAATAAACCTTCTCACTATAACCGAACATTAAAAAAATAACAACCATAAAGCCTCAATACTTTTGGCATTAAATAACCCATAGAGGTTGATATGCCGTTAAACAAAACCCACTCAGACTCACACATTTTTCATTCAATGCAGATATACTTTTTATAAACAGTCACCTCTTCATTAAAACATATATATTTTTTCAGCTACACCTCTTGACCATTACAAATAAATTTTTAAAAACAGTATCTCTCCATCAATCCTCATTTATTTTCATCTAGAGAAGGCATTTATTTCTATCACCTGCTTGATTAAATCACACCAAAATTATGTTAAAACGGCATCAATCCACATTTATTTTTATACAGATTTTTTCTTTATCAATAAATATTTATCATTTACAACTGCAACTCTTCATCATTTACATTTATTTTTACAATGAGCTGCGTCTCATCATACAAAATTATTCATACCAATTGCATCTATCTCCCTCAATCAGAATTCATTTTAGCAATTACATCTCTCAATCAACCCACATTTTTTCACGTTCATCTACATTTATTTTTACCAAGTGTATTTTTCTATCAATCCAGATATATTTTTTATCAACTGCAAATGTGCATCAATCCCTTTTTTGTATCAACTTCATTACACCACCATCAAGGTTTTATTTTACCAACTGCATCTATCCATCAATCAAGATTTATTTTTAACAACTACATCTCTCTATCATCAACATTTATTTTTACATATTGCATCTATTTTTTTAATCCAGATATACTTTTAAGAAATACATCTCTTCATCATCCACAGTGCATCTGTCTGTCAAAGCACATTAATTTTTATCACCTGCATCATACCATCATCGATGTTTAATTTTATCATTTACATCTATTTATCAATTCAGATTAATTTTTAGCAATTCCATCAAATGAATCCCTCAGTCAATCTACATTTATTTTAAAACTACATCTCTGCACCAATCCGGATTTATTTTTACCAACAGAATGTCACAATTAATACATATATATTTTTCACAATTACAACTCTTCAACAAATCATATATATTTCATCACCCCATTAATCCACATTTATTTTTATCAATTGGATGTCTCAAACGATCTATATTCTTACCAAGTGCATTCATCCATTTATCCAGACTTATTTTAACTATTATATCAACTGAATCTCTCCATAAATCCATATTCATATTTAACAATTGCATCTTTCCATCAATGCATGTTTATTTTTATCAATTGCTTCTATCTATAAATAAAGAGTTATTTTTAAAAATTGTATCAAATTAATCTCTCCAGAAACCTATATGTATTCTTGACAACAGTATGTCTCCATCAATTCACATTTATTTTTATCAATTGCATATTTCCATCAATCGACATTCATTTTTCTCAATGGAATATCTCCATTAAATAAGATATAATTTTAACAATTGCATCTCTCCATCAATCGATATTTATTTTTACCAATTGCATCTTTACATGAATACACATTAAGTTTTATCAACTGCATCTACTCATCAACACTATTATTTTTATAAATTGCATTTCTCAATCAATCCACATTTATTCTTTTCATTTGCATTTTCCATCAATCTATATTTATTTTTAAAAATTGCATCTCACTATCAATAACATTTATTTTTACCAGTTGAAGCTCTCTATCAATGCACATTTATTTTTTACCAACTTAATGTCACCATCAATCCTTATTTCTTTTTACCGACTGTATCTCTCCATCAATCCATATTAATTTTTACCAAATGCATCTCTTCATCAACTCATATATTTATATCAATTGCTTTGCATCATAAATCAATACTTATTTTTACATAGAGTAGCTCTCAATCAATTTACATTTATTTCTATCAATAACATTTCTTCACCAATCCATATTCATTATTATCAATGCTATCTTCCCATAAATCCACATTTATTTTTATCAATTGCATCCCTCAATCACTCCACATTTATATTGAACAATTAGATTTCTCTATTAATCCACAATTACTTTTAAATTGCATCTCTTCATGAACCCGCATTTATTTCTATAAATTGGATTTCTCCAAAATCCACATTTAATTTTATTTAACGCATCAATAGATCAATTAAATCTTTTATACAAATACCATCTTACCATGAATTTACATTTAGTTTCAATTGCATCTCACTATCGTTCTAGATTTATTTTTACCAAATAAATCAACTGAATGTTTCCTTCCAATTTTCTTTAAATTTTAGCAATTGCAATTCTCCATCAAGTGATCGTTTTTTACCAATTTCATTTCTCAATCAATATATATTTATTTTTATCAATTACAACATTCCATCAATCCACATATACTTTTAACAATTGAATTTCGCCATTAATCCATAGTTATTTTTACCATTTGCATCTCTCCACGAATCCAGATATATTTGTACAAATAGCATTTCTCCATCAATCCATACATATTTCTACAAAATGCATATCTCTATTAATCCATGTATATTTTTAATAATTGCATCTCTCCATCAATATATAGTCATTTTTACTAATTCAATTTCTCCATCAATCCATATTCATTTGGACCAACTGCAATTGTCCATTAATCCATATTTATTTATAATCAATTACATCTCTACATCAATCAAGATTTATTTTACCCAAATAAATTAACTGAATTGTTTTTCAAATTTTCTCTAAATGTTAGCAATTGCAATTCTCCATCAAGTGATCGTTTTTATCAATTTAATTTTCGATTAATATATATTTTATTTTTATCAGTTACAGCATTCCATCAATCCACATATATTATATTGAATTTCTCCATTAATACATATTTACTTTTAACAATTGAATTTCTCCATCAATACGTATTTATTTTTACTATTTCCATCTCTCTACTAACATATATTTTAGAGATTGCATTTCTCCATCAATAAATATTTTTTTACCAATTACATATATCCTTCAATCCATATATATTTTTACCAATTGCATTTCTCCATCAATCCATATTTATTTTTGTCAATTGCATCTCTACATGAATCCAGATATATTTTTGCAAATTGCATTTCTCCATCTATCCATACATATTTCTACAAAATGCATGTCTCCATTAATCCATATATATTTTATCAATTGCATTTCTCCATTAATATATATTAATTTTTACCATTGAATTTCTCCATCAATCCATATTCATTTGGACTAATTGCAATTGTCCATCAATCCATATTTATTATAATCAATTGCATCTCTATATCAATCAAGATTTATTTCAACAAATATATCAACTGAATGTCTCCAACAAACTTTAGTTTTTTTTTCTAATTGCAACTCTCCATCAAATGATCATTTTTTAACTATCGCATTTCTCCATCAATCCATATTTATTTTTTATCACTCGCGACTTTCCATAAATACACATTGAGTTTTATCAATTGCGTTTCTAAATCCATCCAGATTTATTTTAAACAAATACATCAAATTAATGTCTCCATGAATCTTCAGTTAGTTTTACCAATTGCAACTCTCCAGCAAATGATCTATTTTTGCCAATTGCATCCCTACATCAATCCATTTTTTATCAGTTGCCTCTCTTTATCAATCCACATTTATTTTTATCAATTAGACGTATCCATCAATCTATATTTTTGTTAACAATTGCATTTCTCCATCAATTCATATTTATTTTGACCAATTGTATCTCTACATCAATAAAGATTTATTTTTAACAATTATGACAACTAATTGTTTCCATCAATCAAAAAGTACATTCGCACATAGCAACTTTCTATCAAATGCTATTTTTACCAATTGCATTACCCATCAATCCACATTTATTCTAATCAATTCCATCATTCCATATTTATTTTTTACAATTGCATCTGTCCCACAATTCATATTTATTTTTAACGATTGCATTTCTCCATCAATCCATATTTATTTTTTCCGATTGCATTTATCCATCAATACATATTTATTTTTAAAAATTAAATTTATCCATCAATCCATACTTATTTTTAAGAATTACATCTTTTCCACAATCCATATTTATTTTTTCCATCAATCGTTAAATACTTTTACAAATTGCAACTCTCCATCAAATGATATATTTTTTCAATTTCATTTCTTCATCAATCCACATGTATTCTAATCAATTACGTCTCTCCATCAATTCACATTTTCTTTTAGTAATTGCATCTCTGCATTAATATATATTTATTTTTACTAATTGAATTCCTCCATCAATACATATTTATTTGTCACGATTGCATATCTTTATCAGTCCATATTTATTTTTATCAAGTGCGTCACTGCATCAATCCATATTTATTTTTAAGAATTGCATCTCTCATCAATCCATATTTATTTTTATCAGTTACAACTTTCCATAAATCCACGTTTATTTTTATGAATAGCATTTATCCACTAATCCATATTTTTCCGAATTGCATTTCTCCATAAATCCATATTTTTTTACCTTTTGCATTCTCCATTCATCCATATTTATTTTACCAATTAAATATCTCCATCAATCCAAATATATTTTGCCAATTACATTTCTCCATCAATCCATATTTATTTTTACCAATTGCATAAAGTATAACCGCAACTTCTTTTCTCGCACTTCCCACCAGTGGAAATTCCTTCCGTACACTCGTTTCCCCGACAGTTACAATCCAAGAATATAAATGTAAGGTCAATAGTCATCTCCTATCTCACTTACCTGCATCCACTCCACTCTCATCAGTATTCTCATCCATATCTTACCCTCTTCCAGACACCCCTATAACCTGTCACTCATTCGCATCACTTTCCTCATATGTAAACCCCTGCAAAATAGTGGCAGTAAAATGCATGGGGAGAAATGATTAAACAAATGCACATTTATTTTTTCTAAACGTGTCTCTTCATCAATCCAAATTTATCTTTTTTTATTGCATCTCTCCATCAATTGATATTTATTTTTTACCAATTGCAGCTTTTCATCAATCTAGTTTTTTCTTCAGTTGCATGTCTTACATAATATATATTAATTTTTATCAATTGAATTTCTCCATCAATACACAGTTATTTAAATCAATTCCATTTCTTCATCAAACCATATTTATTTTTCCCAATTGCATATTTCCAAAAATCTAGATTTTTTCTTCAGTTCCATCTCTCCATCAATCCATATTTATTTATGTCAAATCCATCTCACTATTAATCCATATTTATTCATGTCAAATTCATCTCGCCATCAATCCATATTTATTTCAAATGCATCTCGCCATCAATCCATGTTTATTTATGTCAAATCCACATCTCCACCAATCCATATTTATTTATTGTCAGATCCATATCTTCATCAATCCATTTTAATTGATGTCAAATCCATTTCTCCATAAATCCATATTTATTTATGTCAAATCCATATTTCCATCAATCCATTTTAATTCATGTCAAATCCATCTCGCCATCTATCCATATTTATTTATTTTCAAATCCATTTCTCCATCAATCCATATTTATTTATGTCAAATGCATCTCTCCATTAATCCACTTTTATTTATGTCAAATCCATCTCGCCATCAATCCATATTTTTGTCAAATCCATCTTGCTATCAATCCATATTTATTTATGTCAAATCCATATCTCCACCAATCCATATTTATTTATTGTCAAATCCATATCTTCATCAAACCATTTTTTGACAGGTCCATTTCTCCATCAATCCATATTTATTTTTATAAAATCCATCTCGCCATCAATTTTATTCATGTCAAATCCATCTCTTCATTACTATTTATGTCAATTCCATATCTCCACCAATCCATATTTATTTATTGTCGAATCCATCTCTTCATCCATATTTATTTATGTCAAATCTCTTTCTCCATAAATCCATTTTTATTCATGTCAAATCCATCTTTTCATTAATCCACATTTATTTATATCAAATCCATCTCTCCATCAATCCATATTTATATATGTCAAATCAATCTCTCCATCAATCCAATTATATTTATGTCATATCCATCTGTCCATAAATCCATTTCAATTCATGTCAAATCCATCTCTCCATCAATTCATATTTATTTATTGCCAAAACCATTTCTCCATCAAGCCATATTTATTTATGCCAAATCTATCTCTCCATTAATCCACATTTATTTATGTCAAACCATACCTTCATTAATCTATTTTTATGACAAATCCATATCTCCATCAATCCATATTTATTTCTGTAAAATCCATCTCACCATTAATCCATATTTATATCAAATCCATCTCGCCCTCAATCCATATTTATTTATGTCAAATCATATCTATCCATAAATCCATATTTATTTATTGTCAAATCCATTTCTCCATCAATCCATATTTATTTATGTCAGATCCATCTCTCCATCAATCCATATTTATTTATGTTAAATACATCTCTTCAATAATCCATATTTATTTATTTCAAATCCATCTTTCCATCAATCGATATTTATTCATATCAAATCCATTCCTCCACCAATCCATATTTATTTATTGTCAAATCAATCTCTTCATCAATCCACATTAATTATGTCAAATCCATCTCTAATTCATTTCATATTTATTCATGTTAAATACATTCCTCCATTAATCCATATTTATTTATGTCAAATCCATCTCTCCATCAATCCATATTTATTCATGTCAAATCTATTTCTCCCTAAATCCATTTTAATCCTGTCAAATGCATCTCTTCATTAATCCATATGTATTTATGTCAAATCCATATCTCCACCAATCCATATTTATTTATTCTGAAATCCACCTCTTCATCAATCCCTATTTATTCATGACAAATTCTTTTCTCCATCAATCCGTATTTATTTATGACAAATCATTATCTCCACCAATCCGTATTTATATATTGTTAAATCCATCTCTCCATCACTTGATATTTATTTATTGTCAAATCCATTCCTCCATCAATCAATATTTACTCATGTCAAATCCATCTCTCCATTAATCAATATTTATTTATGTCAAATCTATCTCGCCATCAATTCATATTCATGAGAAATCTGTCTCGCCATCAATCCATATTTATTTATGTCAAATCCATCTCTTCATCAATCTATTTTTATTTATGTCAAATCCATTTCTCCATAAATCCATATTTATTCATGTCAAATCTATTTCTTCATCAATCCAAATTTATTCATGTCAAATCCATCTCTCCATAAATCCATATTTATTTTTGTGAAGTCCATCTCTCCATCAATCCATATTTGTTCATGTCAAATCAATCTCTCCATAAACCGTATTATTTATGTCAAATCCATCTCTCCATAAATCCATATGTATTATGTTAAATCCATTTCTCCATCAATACATATTTATTTATGTCAAATAAATCTATCCATCAATCCATATTTATTCATGTCAAATTCAACTCGCCATCCATCCATATTTATTTCAAATCCATCTCGCCCTCAATCTATATTTATTTATGTCAAATCATTCTATCCATAGAACCGTATTTATTTATTGTCAAATCCATATTTCCATAAATCCATTTTAATCCATGTCAAATCCATCTCTCCATCAATTCATATTTATTTATTGCCAAATCCATTTCTCCATCAAGCCATATTTATTTATGCCAAATCTATCTCTCCATTAATCCACATTTATTTATGTCAAACCATACCTTCATTAATCTATTTTTATGACAAATCCATATCTCCATCAATCCATATTTATTTCTGTAAAATCCATCTCACCATTAATCCATATTTATATCAAATCCATCTCGCCCTCAATCCATATTTATTTATGTCAAATCCATCTATCCATAAATCCATATTTATTTATTGTCAAATCCATTTCTCCATCAATCCATATTTATTTATGTCAGATCCATCTCTCCATCAACCCATATTTATTTATGTTAAATACATCTCTTCAATAATCCATATTTATTTATGTCAAATCCATCTCTCCATCAATCCATATTTATTTATGTCAAATCCATATCTACACCAACCCATATTTATTTATTATCAAATCCACCTCTTCATCTATCCATTTTTATTCATGTCTAATACATTTCTCCATCAATCCATATTTATTTATGTCAAATCCATCTCTCTATTAATCCATATTTATTCATGTCAAATTAATCTGGCCATCAATCCATATTTATTTCAAATCCATCTCGCCCTCATTCCATATTTATGTCAAATCCATCTCGCCCTCAATCCATATTTATTTATGTCAAATTCATCTATCCATAAATCCATATTTATTTATTGTCAAATCCATTTCTCTATCAATCCATATTTATTTATGTCAAATTCATCTCCTCATCAATCCATATTAACTTATGTCAATACCATCACTCCATTACTGAATATTTATTTATGTCAAATCCAACTCGCCATCTATTCATATTTATGCGAAATCCGTCTCGCCATCAATCTATATATATTTATGTCATATCCATGTCTCCACCAATCCATATTTATTTATTGTTAAACCCATCTTTCGTTAATCTATTTTTATTAATGTCAAATTCATCTTTACATCAATCCATATGTATTTATTGTCATATAAATCTCACCATCAAAACATATTTATTCATGTCAAATCCATCTCTCCATTAATCCATATTTATTTATGTCAAATCCATTTCGCCATCAATCCATATTTATTTATGTCAAATCCATTTCACCATCAATCAATATTTATTTATGTCAAATCCATCTCTCCATCAATCCATATTTATTCCTGTCAAATCCATCTCACCATCAATCCATATTTATTCATGTCAAATCCATTCCTCCACCAAACCATATTTATTTATTGTCAAATCAATCTCTTCATCAATCCATATTAATTATGTCATATTTATTTATGTCAAATCTATTTCACCATCAATCCATTTTTATTCATATCAAATCCATCTCTCCATAAATCCATATTTATTTATGTCAAGTCCATCTCTCCATCAATCCATTTTTATTCATGTCAAATCCATCTCGCCACAAATCCATATTTATTTATGTCAAAACCATCTCTCCTTCAATCCATATGTATTTATGTCAAATCCATCTTTCCATCATTCCATACTTATTTATTGTCATATCCATCTCACCATCAATCCATATTTATTCATGTCAAAACCATCTCTCCATTAATCCCTATTTATTTATGTGAAATCCATATATCCATCAATCCATATTTGTTCATGTTAAATCAATCTCTCCATAAAACCGTATTATTTATGTCAAATCTATTTTTCCATCAATCCATTTTATTCATATCAAATACAACTCTACAGTAATCCATATTTATTTATGTCAAATCTATCTTTCCATCAATCCATATTTATTCATGTCAAATCAATCTCTCCATCAATCCATTTGTATTTATGTCA
Organism: Ascarosepion bandense; assembly: GCA_037127315.1. Lineage (NCBI taxonomy): Eukaryota > Metazoa > Mollusca > Cephalopoda > Sepiida > Sepiidae > Ascarosepion > Ascarosepion bandense. The sequence continues at coordinate 3,439,433 of JBBBDQ010001302.1, forward strand.
AACCCATCTCTCCATCAATCCATTGCTATTTATGTCAAATCCATTTCTCCATCAATACATATTTATTTATTTCAAATATATCTCTCCAAGGATCCATATTTATTTATGTCAAATCCATCTCTCCATGAATCCATATTTATTTATGTCAATTCCATCTCTGCATATTGGATTAGATAGACTAAACTATCGCCTGGTTCTCACTCCACCCACATACATCTGTTGAACAGGTGAAGAGGCTCATCCCTTGTTTCCTGATAAGGATGCGGTTCCAGGTTTTCTCTTTTCCAATCTTTCCACTCCTGTGTATCCCACTGCATTTCAGTGGCGTTACCGCCTTGCTCGGGATGATATGATTAAAATTATTCATGTCAAATCCATCTCGCCATCAATCCATATTTATTCATGTCAAATTCATCTCTCTATCAATCCATATTTGTTTAATATCAAATCCATTTCGCAATCAATCAATATTTATTTATTGTCAAATACATTTCTCTATCAATCCATATTTACTTATGTCCAATCCATCTCTACATCAATCCATTTTTATTCATGTCAAATCTACTTTTCCATCAATTCATATTTATTTATGTCAAATCCATCTCTCCATGAATCCATATTTATTCATGTCAAATCCATATATCCATCAATTCATATTTATTTATGTCAAATCCATATCTCCATCAATCCATTTTTATTCATGTCAAATCCATCTCTCCATCAGTCCATATTTATTTATGTCAAATCCATCTCGCCATCAATCCATATTTATGTCAAATCATCTCTACATCAATCCATATTTATTTATGTCAAATCCATCTCTTCATCAATTCATATTTATTTTTATCAATTAGATATCTCCATTAATCTATATATATTTTTCATGAATGCATTTAAATAAATCCAGATTTATTTTTATCAGTTGCATCTCTCCATCAATCCACATTACTTTTGACCAAATGCATCTAATCACCAATCCACAGCTATTCTTGCTAATTGCGTCTCTACATCAATCGACAAATATTTTTCCAAATGCGTCTCTTCATCAATTTTTATCAATTGCAGCACTCCATCAATCCACATTTTTCCAATTGCATCTCTTAATCAATCAACGTTTATTTTTATCAATTGCACATCTCCATCAAAACTAATTTATTTTTCCAATTGTATCTCTTCATCAATCAAGGTTTATTTTCTTCAATTGCACCTCTCCATCAATCCACACTTATTTTTCCAGTTGCGACTCTTCATCAATCGACGTTTATTTTTATCAATTGCACTTCTCCATCAAACCTAATTTATTTTTACAATTGCGTTTCTTCATCAATCAACGTTTATTTTTATCAATTGCACCTCTCCATCAATCCACATTTATTTTTCCAGTTGCGACTCTTCATCGATCAACGTTTTTTTATCAAATGCACCTCTCCATCAATCCAAATTTATTTTTCTAATTGCGTCTTTTCATCAATCAACGTTTATTTTTGTCAATATCACCTCTACATTTTTTCTAACTGCGTCCCTTCATCAATCGACGTTTATTTTCATTAATATCACCTCTTCATCAACCCACATTTTTTTCCAATTGCATCTCTTCATCAATCGACGTTTATTTTCATCAATTGCACCTCTCCATCAATACACATTTATTTTTCCAATCCAATCTCTTCATCAATCGACGTTTATTTTCATCAATTGCACCTCTCCATCAATACACATTTATTTTTCCAATCCAATCTCTTCATCAATCGACGTTTATTTTCATCAATTGCACCTCTTCATCAACCCACATTTTTTTTCCAATTGCATCTCTTCATCAATCGACGTTTATTTTCATCAATTGCACCTCTCCATCAATACACATTTATTTTTCCAATCCAATCTCTTCATCAATCATCGTTTATTTTTATTAATTGCACCTCCCTATCAATCCACTTTTCTTTTTCCAATCGATTCTTTTCATCAATCATCGTTTCTTTTTTCTCAAATGCACCTCTCCATCAATCCACATTTATTTTTTCAGTGGCGTCTCTTCATCAATCGACGTTTATTTTTATCAATTGCACCTCTCCATCAATCCAAATTTATTTTTGCCCATTTCATCTTTCTATTAATTCACAATTTTTCCCAATGGCATCTTACCATGAATCATTATTCATTTTTACCAATTTTATTTCGCCGTCAATCAGTATTGATTTCTACCAATTCCATCTCTCTGTCAATCCATTTTTTTTATTAATTACATCTCACCATCAATCTATATTAATTTCTACCAATTGCGTCTCTTCATCAATTTACATTGATTTGTACCAACGGAATTTCTCTATTTTTATTGCCAATTGCATCTCTTTAGCAATTTACATTATGTTTTTTACCAATTCTTAACTCTTCATCAATTCACATTTTTTATTAGCAATTGCATCTCTCCATAAATTTACATTGATTTTTCCAGTTGTATTTCTCCATAAATTTATATTTAATTTTAGCGATTGCACCTCTCCCTCAACTTGCATTTCTTTTTACCAATTCCATATCTCCTTCAATTACATTGAGTTTTACCTTTTGCATCTCTCCATCGATTTATATTATTTTTGCAATTGCATCACTCCATCAATACACATTTATTTTTTTCAGTCGCATCTCTCCATTGATTCAAATTTATTTTTCTTAATTGAATCTTTTGATCAATTTATATTTATTTCTACCAGTTGCATCTCTCTATCAATCTGCATGTATTTTTACCGACTGAATGTCTTCATTTATCCACATCTAGTTTTCCAATTGCATCTAGCCAACAATTTTCATTTATTTTTTCAATTGTATTTCTCCATCCATTCACATTTGTTTTTTATCAATTGTATCTTTCCATCCATTTTTCTTTATTTTTTTCGTTTGCATCTCTTCATCCATTTACATTCATTTTTATCAATTAAACTTACCCAATTATTAAGTTTTTTAAATTGTATCAATTAAATCTTTTCATCAATTGACATTTATTTTTACTAACTGAATATCTCCATCTATCCATGTTTATTTTTCCAATTGCATCTCTCCATGAATTTTCATTTATTTTTACCAATTGCATCTTTCCATCAATCCACACTTACTTTTATCAATTGGATCTCTCCATCAATTTTCATTTATTTTTACCAGTTTCATCAAGATTTATTTTTAAGATTTATTTCAGCAGCATGCCTCCATCCACTGACATTTATTTTATCAACTATATCTTTCCTCCATCCACATTTATTTATACCAATTGCAACTCTCCATCAAACTATTTGTATTTAAAAAAGATTTCCTCTTTCCTTCAACTAAATTTATTACTACCAAGTGCTTCTCTCTATTATTAAATTTTTACTTTTAATAATTACATATCTCGATTATTGTCATTTATTTTCATCAAAAAGAATCTGTCATCAGCTTTTTCATCAACTGCATTTCTCTATCATTATATAGTTTCACCTATAGAATTTCTCCTTCATCAGCAGCATTTATTTTTACTGATGTATACTTATTTTTATTTTTATACTTTACCATGTATACTTATTTTTATCATCTTCTTCCTCTATTAATCCACATTAATTTTAACAACTTCATCTCTACATCATCTATATTTACTTCAGCAGCATCTCTTCATAATAAACATTTACTTGTTTCAGCATCATCTTTCATCAATCCATATTCATTTTTACAATTGTATATCTCTCTCATTATTAATTATTTTTGTCAACTGCATCTCTCTAAAAATACATATTTATTTTGTCAACTGCATCTCTGCTTGATCCACATCTATTTTCCTCGTTGCATCTCTTTCTCTTCCATATTTACTTTTACCAATTACATCTTGCCGTCAATCTATATTTATTTTAATCAACTGCATTCCCCCATCAATCAACATTTATTTTATCCACTGCATCTCTGCCTCATCTTCATTTAAAAATTTCTTTTTTCCATTAATCCACATTTTTAACATTTGTCTCTCTTCTTCATCCACATTTATTTTTACCAATTGCAACTCTACATCATCCATATTTTTATCAACTGTTTTTTTTCATCAATCCACATTTGTTTTTACAAACTGTATCTCCTCACCATCGATATTTATTTTTATAGTTTGCCTCTCTATCGATCCAGATACATTTTTTATCTACTGAATCTCTTTTTCTCTATACATATTTATTTTTACCAATAGCATCTCTCCATTAATCCACAATAATTTTATTAACTGCCTCTATGCATAAATCCACATTTATTTTCATCAACATTATCTCTCCATCTATCCAAATTTATTGTTATAAACTGTGTCACACCATCAATTCGCATTTATATTTATCAACTACATGTCTCTCTCCATTTACATATCTTATCAGCTACATGTTTTGATCAATCCACATTTGTGTTTATCAAATGCAGTTCTCACTCAATCTGCATTTATGTCTATCAACGTCATACCACGATTTTTTAACTTTTTATTTTATCATATACATTTGTATTTTAGTCTCTCCATAAATATAGCTTTTATTAAAATTCTACTTAATTGTTAATGTCATTGTTGGGATTTTTCAGTTCTGTTCAGCGTTTAACATCTGTTGCAAATCTCTGGCTTTTTGACCGTTGGAAAAAATCCTGGAAAGAAAAAGAAGATGGATATATATATATATATATATATATATATATAGAGAGAGAGAGAGAGAGAGACAGAGACAGACAGAGAGAGACAGAGAGAGAGACAGAGACAGAGAGAGAGAGAAAGAGAGAGAGAGAGCGTAAAGTATGAGAAAAATTAGACTGAAATAAGATTTATCTCGCTACTACACCGTAGGGGTTTGCTATGTCATGTAGCAACATCTATATATATATCAGTATGATCATCAAAATTTCATGTGATACGAATTTGCTAACTTTTTTTGCTTTGATTTTTTGTAAAACTTTCTTTCGTCGGTACAGTCATTAGGTTCCCAAATCCAGAAGAACCTCCTTGAATTATTCGTAATAACAATGAATAAATACTTTTGTCCATTTTAACCACAAATACAAAATAATTGGAAGTATAATTTTCTCAGTATCACTTAATGACATTTAAAAACCAGAAAGCAATTTATAGTGAATGATACAGCATCTAAAACAGGGATTCTTAAAACTAAGGCCATGCAAAAGTACTGAGCCACCAGCGACAATGTCCCCTTTAAGTTCATTTCATATATTAAAATGTATTTTTTAAATGTTATCTTTATTATTACATAAAGTAAAAACCGTAAAAATATGGAGTTAGCAATTAGTGACCAGATTTCCAGATTCGAGATTTTTGATATTTATTGAGTTCGGGATTTTGGTTTGGCCTGTCTCCCAAATTCTGAACATGATCATTCACAAGAATCACAAAAAAATTCAGTAATACTGAAAAATTTCTCCACATTGGATGTTTGGCTGAAAATTAGACCGTTGTAAATTAAGTTTTTATTGTTTAAGTGTCCATTAGCTTTGACCAATTCTCTTCTAGTATCGCTTTTCACGCAACCCCCACACCATTATATGTCCAATACCAAATTCTACTGAATTTATGGTGTATCTTGCATTGTTTTTTCTCCAACTTGGTCTTCTTCTCTTGCATTAGAATGAACTCTTTTACGTTTATGGATAAAACATTCCTTTTGTCATTTTCCAGCGTCTCATTTTAGATGAGTTTTTGACCACTCTCATATTCTATTCTAATATTTTTGATTAATGATGTTGTTTACTGCTATACGCCTATTTAGGTGCTTTTGTCGTAATACTCTCTGTATTGAATCAACTGAAATGACAGTGTTAATTCACACCTCATGTTTATGCTTGTTAATTATGGATTGCCTCGCAATCTTTCTTTCATCTTTCTTCTCTAGTTTTTTGTGGTCTTCAGGTGTTCTTTTCATATCAAACACTTCTATTTGTAGAAACTGTATTTTGCTGGTGCGAACATCATTATAAAAAAAATGAATGTAAAGGAAATATTTTAACAAAGTACGAAAAAAGCGACACTGAAATCTAAAGGAATAACCAAAGAAGCTTTCGAAAGCTAAGCAAATATTATGAAACAGGAGAATTTCGTGAACCACAAAGAAAAGACGAATGAACTGTAATATGTAATATAGAATATTACATTTTGTGAGGGTCCCAGCTTTTGCCCTGATTTCCAAGTGGTACTTTAAAGTAGACATGATACAACTTCTTAACAAAATCATTAATGTTATGCCTTTGATCCTGCAAAGTGAAGTTTCCACAGATGTAGAAGATACAAAAGAAGCCTTTTAATGGTTTAATGGTTTAATGGTTGCTCTTGCTTATTTTATAGTCTACAAGATAAATGCACAAATAATTTCTATGTATAACATATATACTATATTATCTATACAGTAAATTACTTGATCAGCTGTTTTTCTCTGTAAATCAATTGCTTGTTGGTATTCTTTCACTGAAGCTTGTCATTATAATCTTACCTATCTAGTCAATCAGAAATAAATTAATGAGATATCATACAACATACAATATAATTTATTTCAAGAAATGTATTTATCCTATTAAAACTTTTTCACCCTACATATCACAATGTACAACCAAAAAGTCTTCAAACTGAGCTGTAAATTATTATTTTCGGCAAATTTCATGAAAATGTGGTATACTGATATCGCAAAAATGTGATGTGATAGAGCAAATCCGAGACTAGATTTGGATTCAGCAACCTCAAAATTTGTCTAAATCAGCTCTAATTCTTCATATCTTCATGACAGAAAAAATGTTGATCAGTGTTATTATTATTATTTAACCAGGCGTCCACATCACGCCCTCGCTAATTTCTAACATAATCTCAAAATTTAACCCTCACAAAGTCTTGAAGAAATGTGCCCCTGAACTCTCCTCTGTCCTTTCTGAGCTCTACAACTTCTGCCTATTAGAAGTCTTCTTCTGTATTTTCTGTATTTAAGAACACTGGAGAACCCTCGGACCCCGCAAATTACCGCTCTATCAGCCTTCTTCCGATCTTTGGCAAAGTGTTCGAAGCCATTATCAACGCCGAGGTCGCTCAGCATCTCACAGCCCACAGGCTCCTCTCGGACAAACAGAATGGCTTCCGCTTCACCGCGTCTACTGCTGATATACCTACGACCATCACCGAGTAAGTATACCAGGCTCTCGACAAGAATGGTGAAGCCCGTACCGTTGCTTTGGATATCTCTAAAGCGTTCGACAGAGTCTGGCACGCCGGCCTTCTACGGAAACTGCGAAGCATAACTGGACTTTTGTTGGACCTAATCCAGTAATTCCTCTCTAACCGCACGTTGAAGGTGGTATTAAACGGACATGCCTCCCAGAACTACCATACAAACGCGGGTGTCCCTCACGGTTCTATACTAGATCGTACGCTCTTTCTGATCTACATCAATGATTTCCCCGATGCCATAACATGCCAAGTAGGCATGTACGCCGATGACACCACAGTTTACTCTCGCCTCGATCAAAAATCTGGTATGGGTGACAAGGTGACGGCTGCCGAGCTTGAAAAGGACCTCCAATTCGTGGTGGATTGGGGTAAGAAATGGCTCGTAAAATTCAAGTCTTCCAAAACGAAGCTGCTATCAATTAACCGCCATAGACAACCGCACCTCCCTCCCATTAGCATGGAACAGGCTTGCCTCCCAGAGAGTAAAACACTACGCCTGCTTGGCCTGACACTCTCAGCGGATCTCAAGTGAAATGACTACGTCGATGTCATTGCTAAATCCGCTGCTATGAAAGTCGGCTCACTGTGCAGGGCCCGGAAGTTCTTTCCGTATGAATCTATCCTGTACTTATATAAATCTACCATTCGCCCGTGTATTGAATACTGCTGCCACATCTGGTCGGGTGCCCCTGCTATTCTCCTCGGGGTTCTTGACAAAATACAACGGAGAATCTGTAATGTGATTGATACCGATTTGGCTGACCGCCTGCAGTCACTCTCTCACAGGCTTGACCTGGCTTCCCTGTGCCTCTTCTATAAATACTTTCACGGCTTCTGCTCTGATGAACTTAGATCACTGGTGCCCCCTAGGTATGAATTTGCACGAGATACTAGATTAGCAATTAGGTCCCACCCTTTTACAATGAAACCGATGAAATGTAACCGCAATTTCTTCTCCAACAGCTTCTTTTCTCGCACTTCACGCCTGTGAAATTCTCTTCCGCATGCTTGCTTCCCCGACAGCTACAACCTTTAGGAGTTTAAATGTAAGGTCAATAGACACCTCCTAACACACTAACTCGCACCCATTCTCTCAAACACTCTTCCTATGTACCTCCTTACTCTTCTATCACCCTCCTTCTGATATTTCCTATATCCAATCGCTCTATGTAACCCCCTGCGCTATAGTGGCAGTGGAATGCCTTGCTTGGGGTGATATGATTAAAAAAATTGTTCAGACGTGAAGTATTAGTGATGCTATTAGAATCATTATTATTAGTGCAGTTGTTACATTTTATGTTAAGAGATTTTTCAAGAAGTGCTGTTCAATAAACCATTTTTTTAGCCTTGGCCTCCTAAAATGAACGAACAATTCAGCAACCTTTCGTCATTAGTCTTCTACCTCTTTCCTCAAACAATAAGTGAAAACGAAAAAGCGCGTGCCGCTGCAGTCGCCATTGTGCGATAGGGCAAAACAAGCGGCGTTCATTGCCACACGGACTGCCTCTTTATATTGCGATTAACGACTTGCCACTCACCGACGCATGTCTCGACGAATAAAAAAAAGAAGAAAAAGGATAAATATGTCTAGTTAATTGACATCGCCATGTTAACTCAATTAGACTTTCCACAAATCAGACACATGACCAAGTGTGAAAATCAACTGATTTTGATATTGAAGAGGTGACCAATCGGCACTATATTATAGGCATTCAAAAATGTTAAGAACCCTGAAGGTTTCGTGATATTGGTTATGTTTTTTGTTCTATTTTCTTTGCTGTTTTAAAAATTTTAAAACAAAGAAAGAAAAGACTTCAAAGGCATTGACAGTTCGCAGAAATGTATTATTAATTCTTGACTAGTGTTTTTATCTGCTTTCTCTTCCTTAAGACTATTAAGTAAACAGCTGAGGACGAAAGTAAAAAATAAACATCCGGCAAAATATTTGAATTTCATGTCCTTTGGAAATTAAACCACGAAGCCTACACCAGTAGTTATCAGTGTAATGAGCCATATAGCAATATTATTTTTTTTCTTCAATCGCCACTACGCCTCCACGGTGTTATTGTTTTATTGCTAAGAATTTTTTTTATAACAATATTATCCTTGTGTATAATAAGCACTTCTTGTAGTTATTCACCCTTAGAAGAAATTTTGTCAGCATTTGTAGGAATATGATAAGCAGAATTCCAAAGCCGCTTTTAAAAGTCTTGTATTAAAATTGGCTACATCTTGTCTTACTCTAAAGCTTTTTATCTTTAGGTAGACAAATCCAGAATTAAAGGGAAGCAAAAAAAAAAAAAAAAAAACAGAGAAAAGAAACAGAAAACATTAATGAGATCGAAGCAAAAAGAGGGAAAAAAGACGGAAGAAGGAAGGAAACAGAAAAAATAAAAAAAATAAAGTCTATCAAAAAGATAACAGGAAACGTTTTTCTTTCTCATGATTTTGTGAAGAAAAACAATAAAAATAAAACCGAAATAAATTAGAAATAAAAGAAGAATGATGTTGAAGAGTGTATCGGCCCAAAGTGCCGTGAGAAATAGAATATGCAGAAAAACAAGAATAAACGATGTACATATATTTTCTACTGCATCTTCTCTTTTATCTTTCTTGTGCTCTATCTCGGCAAAAAGAATCTTAATTTATTGCAATTTTATGCATTTTCATATATCAGTCAGTTAAATGCCATACCTGATACACGCTTTGGGCGATCATGTCTCGAAAGAGACATTACTGACTTGGTAGATAGAGAATAGAACTAGAATTGGCTATAGAACCCAATATGTCCTATTATTTAACCCATAAATGGGGGAAAGAGACGAATTAATACCTTTCCCAAGGGTATTTGTGCGTAAGTGAATGCAAGGAATTCAACTGGAATTCGAACTCGGCTCCCCAATTTATCGTTCCGAGTGGATATCCACTGCACCACCTTTTATCCCCGCTTTTTAATCTATCACTCTTTGTCTCTTGATGCACAGCCACAAGTCCCTCACTCTCTGTCTTTCTGTCATCTCTATTACTTCCCTAACACTCTCTCTCTCACTTCCTTCTTTTCTTTCTTTCTTTCTTTCTTTCTTTCTTTCTTTCTATCAGAGATTCTTCATAATCTATCTATCTATCTATCTATCTATCTATCTATCTATCTATCTATCTATCTACTTTCTCACACTCTTTTGCTGTTGAACCTTCTCTGTCCGTTTTCCCTGTGTCTCCTGGCTTATCTCGGTTTTCCCGCCCGAAATCGTGACTGATTTCAGCTGAGAAATGCCGGTAATTAGCAACAAATACTCTGGCATCAGATAGAAAAGTATAACGATCATGCATACAAAAAATTGTATTATAATATGGATTCTATTGTTTTACAGATAATGAAAATGTTTGTTTTATGATTGATTCATTGTCAATTTAGTACGACTTTTGATATCATTTAATCATCCATGTGGTTTAGGCGATTCTGTATTTCATGCAGATACTAGTCTTCGAACTGACCCACAGAAACAAGGTTTTAAAGGTTGATTTTCCCTTGTAAGTCAGCCTTTTCTACATGAAGCATAGACTCAAGAAAATCTCCACATTTCATATAAAGCTGAGCCTTATGCATAACAAGAACAAATACGTTCATTACGTAAATATAATTAATGGTAAACGAAATGTTTTGTATTGTCTAACTATAAAATTTCCACCCACAACGAATACAAAAATATGTTCCCATTTTGTTCAACAGCAACATTGTTTTGAGACTGAAAATTAATTAATCTCTTTTATTAACATGAAGAGATATATATAGAGAGCAAAAAAAAAACGTTTCGAAAGAAAATTATTTAATGTTTGCGTTGAAATGGCGTTTTATTTGGCCATATTCAAAATATTTAGAAAAATGCAGGAGAAAAATTTTGGCTTAGAAATTTAAGCGGTTATTAAACAAAACCTGTATTTGCCACAATATATATATATATATATATAGCGATTTTTACTCTGCGACTGAGGCGATGATAATATTTCTCAAAGTCGTTGTTTCTAACTTGTCCTCACACTTGCTTCAGCGACGGGGGTTCCGATCTCACATACCTCGTGCTCTTTCACAATCGCCGCCCGACTCTGTTACTTTAACATTACGACACGCTTATATAGGAAACCAGAGGGTTATAAGTGAGGTCATCCACGCGCTTATCATAAGTGATCACGAGTGTTAGCCGCTATAGCCAACAATCATGTGACCTCTAAAAGGTCCTTTTTTCCATTGTTTTCTGATGACCCAAATATAACGGCCTAACTTGTGTTTAGATCAAATTTCGCTACTGGTAAACAATCACGCTGATTTAATTCAATGATCAATTCAATCCCAATTTTCAACCAAAAGTAAATTAATTTAGCATTGTCATTTCTGGAAGTCAAAAATCTGTCTGAAAAAAAATTTAAAAAATGAAAGAATACAAATGACGTTTCGACCGTTTAGGTCTACTTCAGGTGCTATTAATTTTGAACCTTTTAAACGTGTGTATGTGTTTGACTCTCAGTCACAATGTTTCAAGTTAAATCTTTTGGCATTTTTAAAGAAAATGATGAAATCACATACACAAACAGAAAAATTATTCATAAAACGTAAAATAAAGAATATTTACAAAGTATAACACGAAGATATAAATTCATTGGACGTAATATAATTAATCAGAAAGCTAAAACAAATTTAAATTTAAATTTAAAATTAAAAATCTAAATAAAAATGTTATTGAATTAAATTAAAATTAATACTAAAAATTAAAATTGAATTAAATTAATATAATATACATAAACAAAATATAATAAATAAAAAATATATCATGAATAATAATAGTAATAATAAATATAAAAATAAAAAATAAAAATAAAATTAACAAGATATATATGGAGCCGTGTGTTGAGAGATCTATTTTTTGTTAAATTAATTTCTGACCCTGACCACATGTAGAAGGTTATGACGTGTTTTTATATATAAAAAAAAAACTGCCAAAATATCCCGGAATTTTCGTTCTGATGCGTGTATCTGGTATATTCTTATAAGACTGAGTGACATGATGGGTTTATTTGTAGGCAAGTGACACTCTGCTCTACCACGTAATAATAATAATAATAATAATAATAATAATAATAATAATGATAATAATAATAAGGCTCAAAGAATAAGACGTTATGAAAAAAGAGCAAGATTTTACAGACAAAACAAGATTTTTCAGACTGATACAAAGAGATTTTACAGGGAAATAGGTAAAAAAAGAATTGAAGTGACAGTACCCCCCAGAATGGAAGAAGTCACACAGTTCTGGGAAAAGATATGGGCTTGCCCTAAAGAACTTAGCAAGGAAGTACATTGGATTACGCAAGAGATAGAACGAATGAAAAATAAACCCGAACAGACATGGTCTGGAATTACAGCAGATGATGTTAAATTTGCACTAAAAAAGCACACAATTGGAAATTCCCAGGTATAGATAAAATTCCTAACTTTTGGCTATATTATTTAAATGCAGCACATAAAAAACTAGCCAAAGAACTTCAAGAAATGGTTGACGATCCCACTAAAATTCCTGCATGGATGACCAAAGGAATTACATTTCTTCTACCCAAGAATGGTGACACAAACAACCCGAAAAACACAGACCAATTACATGTCTTCCGACAACATATAAACTATTAACATCTATTTTAACAAAACAGACATATTTATTCTTAGAAAGAAATGACATGATACCGCTTGAACAAAAAGAGTGCAAACGTGGCTGTTATGGTTGTAAAGACCAATTGCTAATTAACAAAATGATCCTGGAAAACTGCTACAGTACAAAGAAAAATCTTAGTACTGCCTGGATAGATTATCGAAAGGCATTCGATAGTGTGCCACATTACTGGATTTTAAAGACTTTAAATATATACAAGATATCGCCCGTCATCATCAATTTCATCAAACAGTGCATGTCTATATGGAAAACAACCCTTTACCTCAATCATATAAATGGAACCTATAAGTCTGATGAAATAAACATCAAAAGAGGTATATTTCAAGGTGATTCTTTATCTCCCTTACTATTCTGCATATCATTAATAGCGCTAACCAGTCAACTTAATAAGACAGAATGTGGTTATAAAATAGGCCAAAAGAAAATAAGCCATCTATTTTACATGGATGACTTAAAGTTATATGCTAAGAATGATAATGAGCTGGAAGGTCTTCTGCAAACTGTAAAATGCTTCAGCGAAGACATTGGAATTAAATTTAATTTGAATAAATGTGCTAAAGCTACAGTTTTACGTGGATCAATACAAGAAACATCCTCAATTAGCCTAGACCCTGCTGTAACAATAAAAGAAATGAAACCAGAAGAAGCTTATAAATACCTAGGTGTAAATGAGAGCGAAAACATTCACCATAAAAAAATGAAAGAAATAGTGCGTAAAGAGTACTATAGAAGGCTACGAATGATATTAAAAACTGAATTAAATTCACAGAACAGAGTTATGGCCATTAATAGCCTTGCAATCCCAGTTGTCCAATATAGCTTTAACATCTTAAACTGGACTCTAAACGACATCAGGCGAATGGATGCTAAAACAAGAAAGCTTCTTTTTAAGCATAAGATGCATCATCCAAAGGCTGATGTAGACCGTCTATACATACCCCGTAAAGAAGGTGGAAGAGGTCTTATTCAGCTGGAATTGTCATACAAGACAACAACTATTGGCTTACTAACATACATAGAAACAACAAAGGATTGGATGATACAATTAGTAAGGCAACATGAAGAAAGAAAGAAAAAATATTCAATAATAAAAGAAGGCAGTAAATACAAACAAGATTTACAATTAGTAGATTCTGTAGAAAAGCAAAACAGAAGCCAAGAACCAAATATTGCGGCAAAAAATATGAAATTGAAAGCCAAAGATAAAGCTTTTGAACAGATGAAACAGCGCTGGCAAGACAAACCTCTGCATGGCCAATATCCAGTACGTGCCAATAAATCCAATGTTGACAAAGTTAATACTCATCGATGGTTGCGTGCATCTGGATTAAAGTCTGAAACTGAAGGCTTTATTCTTGCAGCACAAGACCAAAGTCTTTTCACGAGAAACTTTCAGGCAAATATTATGCATAATAATATGGACCCAAAATGCAGGTTTTGTGATAAACACCAAGAAACAATAGACCACCTAATCTCAGGCTGTTCTGTGCTTGCCTCCCCAAATGAATATAAAAATCGCCACGATAGAGTTGGGCAATATTTACATTGGGCAATGTGCAAACATTATGGAAAAGCTGTAAACAAACACTGGTATGAACATCACCCAGCACCGGTTACAGAAATAGAAGATGTAACCATTCTATGGGATTACACCATCTACACAGACAGAAAAATTGAAGCAAACAGGCCAGACATTATTGTTAAAAACCAGAAGGAGAAAACTTGTCTATTAATTGATATGGCTTGTCCAGCGGATTGTAACATAGCAATCAAGGAATTTGAAAAACTGTCAAAATATAAAGACCTGGAAATTGAAATAGAAAAATGTGGAAATTGAAAACAAGAGTTGTGCCAGTGATAGTAGGTGCACTTTGAATGATAAAAAATGGAACAAAACAACACATTGAAAGAATCCCTGGAAGCCCCAGCTTAAGAGATATACAAAAAATTGTCTTATTAAGTACAGCCCACACACTAAGGAAAACTTTATCTATGTAATGCTGGGGATGATAGGGAAGATAGAAAAACATGAAATGGAGCCATAACAACACGCCACTACCTGCCTTAGGTCTCCCCGCAGACTTGGTTGGTAGTGAGACCAAAGCAGAAATCGAAATATGATGAAAAATGACATAATAATAATAATAATAATAGATTCTCAAACAAGAAGGCTTCTTTCTAAGCATAAGAATGGATTCTAAAACAAGAAAGCTTCTTTCTAAGCAGAAGATGCATCATCCAGAGGCTAATGTAGACCGTCTATACATACCCTGTAAAGAAGGTGAAAGAGGTCATATTCAGCTAGAATTGTCATACAAGACAACAACTATTGGCTTACTAACATACATAGAAACAACAAAGGACTGGATGATACAATTAGTCAAACAACATGAAAACAGAAAGGAAAAATATTCAATAGTAAAAGAAGGCAGTAAATACAAACAAGATTTACATTTAGTAGATTCTGTAGAAAAGCAAAACAGAAGACAAGAACAAACTATTGCCGCAAAAAATATGAAAAGGAACGCCAAGGATAAAGCTCTTGAACAGATGAAACAACGCTGGCAAGACAAACCTCTGCATGGCCAATATCCAGAATGTGCAAATAAATCCAATGTTGACAAAGTTAATACTCATCGTTGGTTACGAGCATTAAAAGACTGAAGGCTTTATATTTGTAGCACAAGATTAAGTCTTTTCACTAGGAACTTTCAGGCAAATATTATACATAATAATGTGGATCCAAAATGCAGGTTCTGTGCAAGAAACAATAGACCATCTAATCTCAGGATGCTCTGTACTTATCCACAAATGAATCTAAAAATTGTCACTATAGAGTGAGGCAATATTTACATTGGACAATGCGCAAACACTATGTAAAATATGTAAACAAACACTGGTATGAACATCACCCAATTCCGGTTTCAGAAATAGAAGACGTCATCATTCTATGGGATTACACCATCTAAATAGACAGAAAAATTGAAGCAAATAGGCCGGACATTATTGCTAAAACCAGAAAGAAAAAGTTGCTTATTAATCGATACGGATTGTCCAGTGAATTGTAACATAGCAACCAAAGAATTCGAAAAACTGTCAGAAAATAAAAACCTGGAAATTGAAATAGAACAAATGTGGAAATTGAAAACAAGAATCGTGCCAGTGATAGTAGGTGCACTTGGAATGATAAAAAAATGTAACAAAAAACACATTGAAAGAATCCCTGGAAACCCCAGCTTAAGAGATATACAAAAAAGTGTCTTATTAATACAGTCCACACACTAAGGAGAACTTTGTCTATGTAACTCTAGGGATGTTAAGGGGGATAGAAAAAACATGAAATGGAGACATAACAACACAACACCACCTGCCTTAGGTCTTCCTGCAGACATAGTAGGTAGTGCAACCATAGCAGAAATAGAAATATGATGAAAAATGACATGATAATAATTTTCTTGGAAAACTGCTTCAATGCAAAGAAAAATCTTAGTACTGCCTGGATATATTATTGTAAGGGATTCGATAGTGTGCCACATTCCTGGGTCTTAAATACTTTAAATATATACAAGGTATCATCCGTCATCATCAATTCCATCAAACAATGTATATCGATATGGAAAACAACACTTTACCTCAATCATATAAATGGAACCTATAAGTATGGTGAAATTAACATCAACAGAGGTATATTTCAAGGTGAGTCTTTGTCTCCTTTACTATTTTGCATATCAGTAATAGCATAAACCAGTCAACTTAACAATACAGAATGTGGTTATAAAATACCTCAAAAGAAAATAAGCCATCTATTTTACATGGATGACTTAAAGTTGTATGCTAAAAATGACAATGAGCTAGAAGGTCTTCTGCAAACTGTAAAATACTTCAGTGAAGACATTGGAATGAAATTCAATTTGAATAAATGTGCTAAAGCTACAGTTTTAGAAGGATTACTACAACAAACATCCTCAATTAGCTTAGACCCTACTGTAACAATAAAAGAATTAAAGCCAGAAGAAGCTTATAAATACCTAGGTGTAAATGAGAGTGAAAAAATTCACCATAAAAAATGAAAGAAATAGTGCGTAAAGAGTACTATAGAAGGCTACGACTGATATTAAAAACTAAATTGAATTCTCAGAACAGAATTATGGCCATTAATAACCTTGCCATTCCAGTGGTCCAATATAGCTTCAACATCTTGAACTGAACTCTAAACGACGTCAGATGAATGAATTCTAAGACAAAAAATCTCCTTTCTAAGCATAAGATGCATCATCCGAAGGCTGATGTAGACCTGTTTTAGGTCTTCTTGCAGACTTGGTAGGTAGTGTGACCATAGCAGAAATCGAATTATGATGAAAAATTACATAATAATAATAATAATAATAATAATAATAATAATAATAATATGCAAAAGGGGCATTTATTGCGATTAGATACGCATCTATTTCCGTAGATATGTTTAAATATATCTAAAATTAGTTTTATTTATTATAATTATTTTCATTTATGGAATGTAATAATGGAATCATGTAACACTGTGTTTCTTGGTGCATAATCAAGACACTGGCGGCTAGCAGGATTTTCAGGTGAGAAGGATGACTTGACATCCAACAAAACTCAAAACCAGATCTATCAAATGTCGGATGAACCTGAATTTAGGGTCACTGGCCATTTAGTTCTGTGGGTTATACTCGGATACATTGCTATGTATACTGCCAGTATGATGATGACAACGCTGTCGTTGGAAGGTATGCATCTTAATGTTACTATTTTCCAACGCATTTCTTTCTTCTATAGCCCTAACGATTTTAATTGTTGAAAATTGTTTTCTGACCTGGCTGATCAATGGGTGTGAATATAAACTTTGTGGATATCGCGTTCATAATTTACTGGTTACTGCAACCTGAATGGTAGCAAGGAGCTCGACCTCTTTGGTAGCACTTAATGGTGATGCTTTGCATGTACACTGATATTATGTGACTGTTGATTAGTGTCACATTATGCATAAATAGCTTTCTCTGCAGGTACTTCCGGTGGATATCCCTGAAGCCACATAATGTTTTATTTTTAGGCCATTTGTATTAGACTAGACAACAGAGAGTGACAATCACCAATCATTTTGGACATTTTTACTTTAAAATTCTTATAACAGTTAACATAAAAGCAATAAAATGAAAAGTGTAAACGAAAGTCCCCGAAGCCCTTTAGCATTTCTTTGTTCAATGTCCGTGGTATTGACATCAGTTTCTTTAGTGTAGAATCTTTTGCTGCAAAATTTTCTCCAGAAATCTTCTCCAGAAATCTTAACTAATTTAAAGTTTTTTCATTTCTACCAGAGAAAAATCTCTCCCAGACCATTTCTTTCTTTGTCGAAAGGATTTAGGTTGTATACGCATGGCCTTACTGTTTATGTTACAGAACATCTTCCAATAACGAGGGAATTGCAACCTTTTTACTGGAGGGCTATTTTCGATCATTGAAGCAACGTCAAGGGCCAGTCACCGCCAAAAATGTATAAACTGCAAAATCAGTACTTGTGTATTGGGTTATGGACACACATTGAATGCATTTTATAAAACAACAACAAATAAATTAAAGGTAGTTTTATTAATGAGATACTTGGGATTGTTTGTTTTTGCAAATTTGATCATTATCTGCTCTGACTGATGTGGTGTTTCGGCGCATGTCTACGCAATGGGCCTGGAGTATGTTGGCTGAATCTAACTTCCAGATTCTGAATGGTTTAGCCTGCATAGTCGCCCTCACATCGACATTTAGATTGATAAATAACTAAATTACTGTGCTGCTAAGTATATGGAAGGATTGGCTATTCGTATCCAGTAGATTGACATCTACTATCTGTGGGATCAAGCGTCAATCAATGCAGCGACTAACTGAATGATCTTAAACGACACCAACGAGAGAATCGTCATCTATAAAAATCTTTATAGCAAAGTCAAAGTAGTCATACTCGGCCTCGAGTGGGCTATTACCATATGTATATTTGTGTGAGTGTGTATATATATAAATATATATATATATGTATGTGTGTGTATATATATGTATATATATGAATATATATGTATGCACACACACACACACACACACACACACACACACACATATAATTATATGGTTATGCCAATTTTACATTGCTACATGGAAATTTCTATGTTTCGAGATCAATTCTCATCATCAGGCAATGTTGGTGTGGTTGTGCAGACGATTTACATTTAAATGACAAATACTTTCGGTTTACTGTGAATGTATGTGGGTGTTTGTCTGTGTATGTGTGTGTGTGTGTGTGGCTAATCAGAATGGAGATTTACTTTGGGGTTTGACCCCGAAGAATTTCTGTGCTAACCAACTTTTTCCTCCTCTTTTTTTCTTTTTTCTTGACTCTATTCATCTCTTGTCTATTTCCCTTCGCATTTATTTGGTCTTATCATTTTCCCTTCAGTTTTATTACATTTGATGTGATATTCCTTTTTTGTAGTACCTATCTCCTTTTCTCGTCCTCTTTAGTCTATTTGTTGAAGAAAAATTTTTTTCCAAAGAAACCTCGAACTGCTATTTTTTGCTCCATCTATCAATTTACTGTAAAGTTTATTATCCTGATACAAAGGAGGGAATTATTAAAAAAAAAAAGAAGAAAACTAATTTATTCGATTTTTGGCTTTATTTTTATTTTTATTTTTACCTAATTCGTCAGTGAGCATGGATGGATAAAACCTAAATTAAATAACATGCTCACTGGCATTTTCATAAGAAAAATTTACTGCTCAGCTCAGCCATGTGCCATTGATCGGATCAAACGATAATCGGGCGGGGCAATGTCTGGTGAATGCAGCGGGGGAGAGTAGTTCTTCCCATATAAACGTTTTCAAGGATGTTTTCACCCTTTTAGCAACATGTGGTCTAGCGTTGTCATGTTGCAAAATCACTTTGTCGTGAAAAAAATTATTTGCAAAATGCAGAGCAGAAGCTTCGAACCATAGACATTCGGCTTTGCCGCTGATGTTGATGCATGACCGGGCTTTCCCAAATCTTCTACGCTTAGGGTTATCGTAAGGTATCCACTTTTTATCGCCAGTCACGATACGATGCAAAAAATCTTTCCTTTTCTACCGTTGAAGCAGCTGTTCACACATGACAAGACACCGTTCGACATCTCTAGGCTTCAACACGTACGTCACCTAATGTCCTTGCTTTTGAATCATACTTAATGCTTTCAAACTTTTCAAAACCTTTGTGTGGTCAACTGCTAACGATTCTGCAAGTTCAGTTTGCACCTGACATGAGTCTTAATGAAGTAATGCCTCAAATTCTTCACCTTCAAACTTTGTGGTGCGCCAGAGCATTCTTTATCTTCAACATCAAAATCATTACTTTTGAAGCGTTTAAGCCAATATATATATATATGTTGGTTCCGACAGAACATGATTGCCGTAAATCTCAACAAGAATTATGTGTGTTTCAGCTACTGATTTCTTTTGAACAAATTAGTGCAGTAAAATTTCCTGCAAATACACTTTCTTTGGCACAAAATGCGACATGTTTAACGCTATGAAAAAACAAAGTTGTTTTCACATCGGCCAAATGACATACATTAATTTCAAGCTTGCTTATATTACTTCCTTATAGACGCGTTACCATTTGAAACTGCACGCACGCACTTCTGAGAACGCCATCTGTTTGACAACAGCAATAACTTATTGATGGTACTTACAAATAGGTATGTATATATATATTTATGTATATATATGTATATACATGTGTGTATATGTATGTGTATATATTTTCATTCTGTGGCACAATATTAACCTAATCTAAGAAAATTAGGAAGGTTACTCTGATTATGATTCATAAAATGCAAATATTTTATTTTTTTGCAAACTTATATATATATATATATATATATATATATATATATATGTGTATATATATATGTGTGTGTGTGTGTGTGTGTGTGTGTGTGTGTGTGTGTGTGGTAGCTCATCCTACCGTAATATTCTTAACCATGATATTGGGAGTGAATTCTGGTGATATTGTAAAAGAATGTGAACATTCTCATCAATATTCATAATGATTTAAGGCCGGCACGTCGTTCATTACAAATATCAGCTTAGAAAAATAGTATCTAAACAGAGAGGTTTCATTGTGTTAGTAAATTTCTTTATGCGGTAAAAATTCAAGAAAAATCTTACGGACACCAAACTGAGGATATGGACACAATTTTGCGGTAGGTAATAAGTTTAAACAGAGTAGAGAGTGATATTTGTGACAAGCCATATTCTATTTGACCTTGAACAGCTATCGATCCACGAAATCAATCTATGCACAGTCATATATAGATAAGTAGTGTTTTGAACGAGAAATTGTTGAGCTGAGTTCCAGTTGAATTTTTTGCATTCACTTACACGTAAATACCCTTGGGAAAGGTATTGATCCGTCACTTCTCTTTCCAGCTATGGATTAAATAGCAGAACATAGCCTTGGTTGGCAACCAGTCTAACGCAGAAAGTAATGGCAACCTACTGCGGGAAATCTTCTGCCCAGTCTGTCATGTCTCATTTGAGACATGATCATCCAAGCGTGTATCGCTTATGACACTCAACTGACTGACTCAGTCGTGTGTGGCTGAAAACTTGCTTTATGCAACAGTGGCATTGTTCACCCATTATTTTTAGTAGGTTTCATGGAAATATATAGTGGGCATTATTTTTATACGTTCCGAGTGCATATCACGTAAATTAATTACACAGAGTAACAAAAGTTTGGCTATTTGGATAAATGCGTGTGTTTAAGGACTAAATCAAATGCGCTAATTCAGAATGTTTGCACAGAATTTTCCTAACGCATCTGGGTTTTTGAGATATACGCATGGCATATTCTTGTTTGGGGTAAATGTCATAATAATACCATATTACTATAGTATATTTCATTTTCAGGTCTAATATTATTTTTATTAAATAGTTAATTCGCGTTCAAAGATGACTGGAAAAAAATACCGGCTTTATATCTGGTGTTATATGAAATGTTTCTGACATTTACACTGAGCTGGCCTTTGATTGCAAGTTAGCAGCTAGGTTTGACGTATCATATGATTTATACTTTAATTAAAAATATTAAACATTGTCTAGTTGTCCATTAATTATTTTTGTTTATATAATATAATATATATGTAGGGCACGTGCCGTCAGCAATGGCTCAGGATAAGCAGCTTGTGACTTTCATGTAATAAGTTTACAAAAAATAAAATATTTGCATTTTATGAAACATAATCAGAGTAACCTTCCTAATTTTGTTAGATTAGGTTAATGTTGTGCCACAGAAAGAAAATGTAGTTCCTGATCTATTTTATTCAGGATCGGCACTGCCTAACTATACGGCTTGTCCCTGATATATATGCAAACACATACACACACACACACACACACATTATTTTTAAATGGATACTCGTATTTGAGTAGATACTCTGTTTTTTGTTTCTGTTTTTATAATATTAAGGCCAGTATATATATATATATATATATACTGGCCTTAATATTTGAGAAGTTTTTTTTCGGAAAATATGCATCCTCCGGTAGGACTTGAACCTGCAACTTCTATAGATATTGGAGAAGCCAAGAATTGATCGGACGTGTCTTAACCAATGAGACATGAAGAAATTCATAGTCAGACAATGTCGAATTAAACCTGAAATAAGATTTCTCAAAATTGTCTTTGATTACATTAGGATACGAACCAGAGCAGTTATGGGTATTACGAAAAATGAAATATGTGTGTGTTTAAAGCTGAAACAGGTCGTGGGTGGGAATGTAACTTTTGCCGAGGCACCGACACGCTTCGAAGTTGACGTTCCTATGCTGCACATTGAAAGAAAGCTCGATTTTAGAGGGGAGTGTTATTCCTCGCCCTACCATCACTCCTGTTTCTAGGAGTGAGCTCCGACGCATGCTTCAGAATGAATCGAGTTTTCTCCGAGAGTGTTGAACGGCTATGCTCTACGTTCCTCGGTTCAATAACCTTTCTCAGTCTTGTTGTCCCTTTTCTGTAGTCGGCTCGGCTTATCGATGATTGAGTCGCGCTCATTCAGGTCTTGGTTGTCAGCGGCGGATTACCTCAGCAACTTTGAGTTTTCACTTACCTGGCAATTGATTCGGAATCTGTTAGCTTTCAATAAGCTTGGCGTATTAGCCTGACTGTCATTGGTGTGATCGTGGTTGAGAAGAAACGGCTTTGCATGCCTTCTGCCACTGTTCTCAGGTGCGCCCTTTCTGGGACCATGTCGGTGAGTTGATGGCTTGTATCGCCCCCGAATAGCTCGTGTCCATCGATTTCGCATACGTGTGCGATAATGTATCGACCTCTTATTCTGAGATGAAACTGATGGTGTTTCTCACCTTGCTGGCAGTGGTGATAATAGTGATTTAGACGTCACGAATAGAAGAAATATTGCAATACAAACGTCATTCATCTCAGAGTTTGATTGGATTATTTAGACATCAGCTCAAAATGAAGATTAGATCTGACAGAAAGTATGTGATGTCGACAGATTTCAGTGAAAGGTGGGTAAATGTGGCGAGCCTGGTTCCTGAGAAGGGGCCTGTATGGATTTTCTTTTTTTAAGTTCACTTGATCACAACTTGGCGGTTTCCTGTGGAACCCTGTTCTGGTTATGTTAGATATTTGATATCTAACATATATTAGTTGATATAATTAAGTGATGTTCCTGGCCTGTTCGGCATTCTATTTTGTTATGATCCACGTCAAGATTTTCAATCTTTCCAATTTATTTTGGGGCCTCCCGCTTTCATCACGACTGGCTCAGCCTTTGATTTTCCCGCTTCAATGTTTATTTTGACTTTTCTCTCTCCATTAGTGAATGTGCTTCTTGATTTTGTCTGTAGATAAGCATCCAGCGGCCATTCCTATTGCTTTGTGGGGTTGACGGTTTCAACTAACATCTCTTTATTTTAGTTTGAGTGTTTAGTTATATTTCAGTTTTTTTTTTCTGGGCTCATCTCTTTCCCACACATTTGATGATCATTATATTGTATATATCTATATATCTGGATAAAGAATTGTATGTCACAGGTTTTTAGGTTCCCTGTAAATGTGTGGTATTATGGCATATGGGAGATTTAGTGGTAATGGATGAGTTCTTGTGGTGAATGTGTTAATTGTAATAAATGAATGAGGCATTAACTAGGTCTAGGATAGCTAACGTTGAACAAATCTACCTTATTTCGCTTTAAGCTATATACCGCAATAAATGTATTGAACACTAAAACATAGGAGAAACCTCAAGGAATCTAATTGTATGAACATAAAAGGGTATTTTCTAAAACCATACACAATACAAGAGTTGCTCACTGTGAAGAATCTAGCCACAATTTCAATTTAAAAACTTAAAAAAAGGTCATTTTCTAGAACGAAAATGTATAGAACATAGTTTAATCCCTGCATATGATCTATAGTAAAGTTTTGTCCCGGTTGTTACATTAATTCGCCTTTCTTGGCAGATTTATTACCACAAAGTCGAGAGATAATAACAAAATTGAAATAAATATAAACAAAAATAAAAAGAATGTAAATTTAATTTGATATTCTATATAACCAAACATAGTTTTTAAAAAAGTTAATGAAGAAGTTATATATATATATATATATATATATATATATATATATATATATATATATTGTTGTAGAGAAATATCCTGTCCTACTCCGGAATTGGTATGGTCCGGTCTATAAAAGACTGTGACTGGAGGGAACTATAGAGTCTCCGTCATTATATTGACGACTCTATGACACTGTCAAGCCCTCTGCTTTCGGGTAGAGGGCGCTCTCTGCTTCCGAGCAGAGAGCAATAACCCAGTCATTGTTCCGCCGAAGGGTAGAATCACGACTCGGTAAAAATAGACAGACATTTTTTGGCCCGGCTATATGGCCGGGAATTCCCACTATAAAATGACCATGTGTCACATCCGGCCTGCGTGGGAAGGCTAGTAAATACAGTCTCCGTCATTATATTGACGACTCTATGACACTGTCAAGCCCTTTGCTTTCGGGTAGAGGGCGCTCTCTGCTTCCGAGCAGAGAGCAATAACCCAGTCATGGTTCCGCCGAAGGGTAGAATCACGACTCGGTAAAAATAGACAGACATTTTTTGGCCCGGCTATATGGCCGGGAATTCCCACTATAAAATGACCATGTGTCACATCCGGACTGCGTGGGAAGGCTAGTAAATACAGTCTCCGTCATTATATTGACGACTCTATGACACTGTCAAGCCCTCTGCTTTCGGGTAGAGGGCGCTCTCTGCTTCCGAGCAGAGAGCAATAACCCAGTCGTGGTTCCGCCGAAGGGTAGAACCACGACTCGGTAAAAATAGACAGACATTTTTTGGCCCGGCTATATGGCCGGGAATTCCCACTATAAAATGACCATGTGTCACATCCGGCCTACGTGGGAGGGCTAGTAAATACAGTCACCGTCACTAGACTGACGACTCGACGACACTGTCAGCTCTCCTGCTTCGGGCAGAGGGCGCTCTCTGCTTCCGAGCAGGAAGCAATAACCCAGTCGTGGTTCCGCCGAAGGGCAGAAGCACGACTGGGGAATAATAGACAGACATTTTTTGGCTGGGCCATATAGCCCGGAAAGCCCAGTTATAAACTGACCATGTTTCATATGTTGCCCTTACTGGGAGGGACAGCTAAATAATGCCGTCGTCACTAGGCTGACGACTCTATGACACTGTCAGCCCTCTGTCTTCGGGTAGAGAGCGCTCTCTGCTACCGAGCAGAGAGCACTAACCCAGTCGTGGTTCCGCCGAAGGGTAGAATCACGACTCGGTAAAAATAGACAGACATTTTTGGTCCCGGCTATATGGCCGGGAAAAACCTACTATAAAATGACCTTGTGTCGCATCTAAGGTTGTTAGATACCGTCATCGTCATTAGACGAGAGCATACATCACTAGATGTAAGCATACGTCACTAGACGGAAGCATTCTTCATTAACGGACGCATACGTCCTAGACAGAGACATTGCCTAATTGATTGTTGTATATGTTAACTATTTGTTGGTGTCCTTGTGTTGTCTATTGGTTTATTGTACTCCTGTATAATAAATCTCTGTTCCTATATCTTTAGTGTTAAGTATTATTCTTGCACTATTCTTTTCCTGTTTATCCCCTCACGGGATATAACAGATTGGCGACGAACATTTCGGACTTACGTGGGGCCCGTCAATAACAGATTGACGACGACGAATTCGCACTTACGTGGGGTACGCCAATAAAACAGATTGGTGACGAAGAATTTGCGCTTACGTGAGAATCGTCACTAAATCAGATTGACAACAAAGATTTAGCACGTACGTGGGACTCGCTAAAAGACCAGAAACAAGATTTGGCATTTATGCGAAACTAGCCAAATAGCAGTTTCGTGACAAAGATTTGGAAGCTTGACGTAAATAAAGAATAATTGAAGTTGAGAGGTAGTCTTACCCCCCCCCTCATAAAAAAACTACGTGTATTGTTCTTACCGGTGAAAACAACTTATTCGTCAGCTATACACATATAAAAAAAAATATGGAACAGTTGGCCGAGTTAACAAAGACGCTGGGAGAAGCGATCCAAATGTTAATGCAACAACAGGAAACCCAACAAAAAGCACAATTGGAGCTTCAACAGCAAATATTAAAACAACAAGAAGACCAACGAAAAATTCAAAAGAATCTCCAAACACAAATGATATTGCAACAAGAGGTTTTAAAACATTGATAATAAAGCAGGGCAAACCGAAGGAAGCCTCTAAAGTCTTTTCTGCAGAAGGTATTGCAAATTCGCTCACAGAATTTGTATATAATCCTGAGGAAGGTATTACTTTTCAGTCGTATTATAAAAGATACGAAACTATTTGTTCAAGACGGTGCAAGGCATGGTCAGATGATGGAAAAGTAATGCTCCTATTACAAAAGATAGGAACGCAGGAAAATATGAAATATACAAATTTTATTTTACCTAAAAAAACCGGAGGACATATCATTCGACGAAACGGTAGAGATTTTGACGAAAATGTTTGGAGAAAGAGAAAGTTTATTCTACACGCGATATCAATGTTTAAATATCGTAAAAGAAGAGCAGAAAGATTTTGTGACGTACACCGGAAAGGTTAATTTACTGTACGAACGATTTCAAATAAAAAACATCAAAGAGGACATGTTCAAATGTTTAATCTTCGTACAAGGATTAACAGCACAGAAAGACAAAGACGTACGTTCGAAAATTCTCACAATGTTGGATCAAGAGGCAAAAATATCGTTAAAAATAGTGACAGAAGAATGCCACAAATTATTAAACATTAAGAAAGATAATGTTTGCATCGAAGAGAAAAGCGTTGCTCGAATCCATAAAGTGAAATAACAGGCCTACCAAAAAGGAAAACCGTACTGCGAAGCATGTGGCAAGAATAACCACGTCACAAGGAAATGTTATTTTAGAAACAAAATATGTTTCGAATGTTCGAAAAAAGGACATAAAGCTGTGATGTGTAGAAAAAAAAGGGACCGAAAGTCCAAAAAGATAAATACGTTAGTAATGAAGGAAGTCACAAACGATTGCGGTACTAGAAAATACGTGGACTTAAAAATGAATGGAAGAAAGATAAATTGTTTTTTGGATACCGGAAGTGATATCTCTGCAATAGATGAGTATACCTGGGAAAAATTGGTCGATCAGAGTCAAAGAAAACGAAAAAGATTGCAAGAGGTATTTCAGGAAATAAACTAAAATTCAAAGGAGATTTTTTGGCTAAAGTAACATTTGACGGAAAAGTACAAAAGTCTAAGATCTACGTGATGTTAGGAAGAAATACAAATTTATTCGGCATAGATTTAATCGTGCTGTTGAATTTCTGGGAAAAACCCATGAAAATGTTCTGCAGAAAGGTGAAGGCGTCAAGTGAAAGAAAGTCTAAGCAGACTGAAAAATTATTGAAAGAATTTAAAAATGAGTTCATGGATGTATTTTCGGAGGAACTGGGTTGCTGTACACAAACAGAAGTAAAATTTGAAATGAAGGAAAATATTAAACCAGTTTTGAGACCGAAAAGGAAGGTTCCATTCGCATCATTAGAGACCGTAGATAAAGAATTGAAAAGATTAGAAAATAATGGAGTGATTGAAAAAGTGGATGACACAGATTGGTCATCGCCTATCGTCTATGTAAAGAAGATAACGCCCATCACTATCCCAAAGATGCAATACAGGTGTGTTTTTTGCAACTATGTTAACATGTCGGACACAGAGGTTAAAAAACACATGTGACGTGAACACTCGGATGAATTAAATAATGTTGGAATCTTACTAAAATTCAGAGAGGATGGTGAAAAGGCATCCCAGGGTTTGTCCAAAGGTGGAAGTACACAGAAAGAGCCACCAGTTAAACGCAAACTTAAGCGAATTCATAGGCCACACAAAAAGAAGTCCATAAACAAAGACATACCCTTAAGTGTTAAGAATGCAAACCAAAAAAGACTAAACACCTATGACCTCAAAAGAAAGAAGTATTGAGTGAAATTCCATGAAGAATTTAGCTCGTGGGGAGGTGTTGTAGAGGAATATCCTGTCCTACTCCGGAATGGGTATGGTCCGGTCTATGAAAGACTGTGACTGGAGTGAACTATAGAGCTGTCGGCACTAGACGGCTCTATGACACTGTCAGCCCTCTGCCTTTGGGTAGAGGGCGCTCTCTGTTTCCGAGCAGGAAGCAATAACCCAGTCGTGGTTCCGCCGAAGGGTAGAAGCACGACTGGGGAATAATAGACAAACATTTTTTGGCCGGGCCATATAGCCCGGAAAGCCCAGTTATAAACTGACCATGTGTCACATGTTGCCCTTACTGGGAGGGACAGCTAAATAATGCCATCGTCATTAGACAAGAGCATACGTCACTAGACGGAAGCATACGTCACTAAACGGAAGCATTCTTCACTAGAAGGACGCATACGTCCTAGACAGAGACATTGTTTAATTGATTATTGTACCTGTTAACTATTCGTTGGTGTCCTTGTATTGTCTATTGGTTTATTGTACTCTGGTATAATAAATCTCTATTCATATATCTTCAGTGTTAAGTATTATTCTTGCACTATTATTTTTCTGCTTATCCTCTCACGTTATAACACACACACACACACACACACACACACACACACACACACACACACACACACATATATATATATATATATATATATATATATATATTTCCGAGAACATTCTGAGCATAAGTCTTGCGTTCCTTGTTCAATTGTCCTTAACGAAACCACATTGTTCTTGTCCTATCGCTAGCCTGATCCTTCTGCGTGCTCTATTCATCAGAATCCGGATGATGAGTTTTGTTTTGTGACTCATTTAGCTGATTGTTCGGTGGAGTTCGCATTCCTTTGCGCCTAGCTTCTTAGGCAGTGCTAGGAAAATTGATCTGCTTAGGTCTTTGTGATATCGCCGCTGTTGTAGATTCCATTTATTATTTCTGTAATTTTGTTTATGCCAAATTTATTCAAAGTCTATCAGCATTTCTATCACAATACGGTCTGGTCCTGCTGCTTTATTTCTGTTCAATTTAGCCAGTGCAGTTTCCACTTCAGTTTTTAGTATTTCCGGCCCATTGGTATATCTGTATATTGTCGGTTGCTCTCTCCTGCCGTGGATTAGATATCCGATATATTCGTTCCCATCGCTGAAGCATTTTCTCTTTCTCTAATATAAGCGTTCTATCCTTCGATTTTATACACCCTGTTGATGAGCATTTCCTTGTCCTGCTCTTTCATTTTTATGCATGTCTCCTTTATTAGTCTTAGTCAATCTCTCCATTTCTGCACATTTGTCATTGAGCCATTCTTCTTTAGTCTGCCTACATTTGCTCCTTATTTTCTTGTGCAGTTTCCTATATTCCATTCCATGTTTTGGTCTTGCTTTCTGTCTCTTTTGCATCATACCGAGTATCTCATCTGTGATCCATTCATTTTTACTTTTTCGTTTGTTTTCTTTGGGATGATGTCATTTGCTGATGTTACTAACTCTTCCTTTAGTGTCTCTCATTTCGAGTTTCATTCCCGATTTGTTATTCGTATTTCTTTTTAATACAGCCCTTATATTTTTCCTGCAGGTTGAGGTCGTTCACGAGTCTAAACAGGTGAAAGAACGCTTTATTATAGAGAAAATTGTGTTTCATACCAGAAATAAATAAAAACAAAAGCTAAATTAGAAAAAGGTGGTCATAATAACGAGAAAGAGAGAGAGAGAGAGAGGGAGAGAGAGAGAGAGAGAGAGAATGAGAGATGGAGAGAGTTTTTTCTTTATTTACTGTAATGACAAATGTCCCGCTTTATTTTCTGCAACAAAATCACGCATTAAAAAATAAAAGGAACGCAATTAAAACTTTAATCGACTCTTTCTCAAGGACAGAGCTGATAAATTTTTCAATTAAGAACTTAACCACATGATTTTGCAGACAAAAGGCTTATACTTCTATAGTTTTATCTGGTAATTTTTCTTATTGTAGGTTTATTTGGAACGGCACGAACATTTTTTTCTAAAGTGCATGTTTTTTTCACCAGCCACATTATAGAGGATACAAATGATTTGGATGTTAATTCAAAAGAGGAAACTGTCATTTTAAATATCTAGTGGTAAATAAAGAGGAAAAAGCGAGTAACAAATCCATGATCTGATTAAAGTTATGCAGCATATATACAAAAAGGGGACATAAGATGCGCTTTTATTTCAGAATAATATTTATTTCATCTTATTTCTGTTGCTTATAATCGTTACTCCCAGGTCGTCATTCTTCGACGATTAAATAACAGTATTCAATTCTGATCAATATTTCTTGTTCATATTTTTACATGCTTTTTATCGAAACACTGATTGTAGAATAAAAAACGATCGCTATATGGTTAGACTTGAATTTTATTAAATTATAATTAAAATTTGAAACAGGAATTTACTCTCTAAGCAGTAATAAAAGTCATAATAAATGCCCATATGAAACATCTAAGAATTTAAATAAAATAATATATGAACACAAAAGGGATATTTTACGAAACAACACACTCAACGCATTAGACGTTCATTTGAATAATTCTGACCATAATTTTGATTAAATGCACTTTTAATAAATAGAGCAAGTAATTTGTTAAGGTGAAAATATATAGAAAGTGCACTGACTTCTAATTCATCCAGTGAAAATTTATATCCAGGTTAAAACAGAAAACCACCTTACTAAACAACATTTCTATAATTATATTTCTACCTTTCGACCATGCTCAGAATATTGCTGCCACATATGGGCTAGTTATCCTCCTAATTATGTTGAGCTCCTTGATGCGTTTCAAAGAAGAATCAGCATTATTGTTAGTCTTGATTTGGCGGCTTGGCTTACCAACAACCGTAAGTTCGTCTAAGTATGCCTTTGTTTTAAATACTTTCATGGTAATTGTTCGCATGAGCTCTTCCTTCTGGTACCTAGACTTTATAAATTTATTAATAAGCGCAATACTAGAATGGCGTCGAGATATCACCAATTTACAGTTAAGCTGACTAGATGGCGCTGTAAGTTCTATGCTAACAGTTTTTTTTTCTCGTCCTTCTCGCTTTCAGGACCTAGGTGATCATGGCTTTCCACGATTCCCTATCCCTGGTGGCTCTTGTCCTGTTACACCACGTAACTCCCGTTCCGTCATCCACCTGCTCAGGCTCTTCAAATATGTTATTCGCTGCGTTCTTCTCTCTCTCTCTTTTTACCTCTATCTGGCCTGTTAGTATCAGGTTCTCCAAGCCTTCCTTCCTCATTGCGTGTCCCAAGAACTTCAGTTGTCTCTTCCTGATGCTCAGTATTAGTTTCCTTTTCGTTTCCATCATTTCCAAGACCTCATCATTGCTCACATGCTCGATTCTGTAGAACCACATTTCAGTTACCTCAAGTTTTTCCTTCATCTTCGATGATATTGTCCAGCATTCACTGCTATATAGAAGAACTGACATCACATATCAATCCAGTATTCTTTTCTTTGATTCTAGCGAAATTGTCCTATTTCTAAATACTTTACTCATCTTCTGGAATGCTTCCTTCGCCATGCCAATTCACCTTTGGATCTCTGTGTCGTACTTTCCGTCTTCTGTTATAACACTTCGCATGTATTTAAATTTTTTCTACCTGCTTGATTTTAGTATCCCTGACTTGTATTTGGCATATTGGGCTGCCATTTTTACTGATGAACATGCATTCAGTTTTCTTGCACTTTATTGGTAGTCCTTGTCACTCTCTTCAGCTACCTTCTGTAGGAGGTTTTGTAGCTTCCTTTCTGTGTCTGCTATCAGCACTGTATCTTCTGCGTACCTGAGGTTGTTTAAATTGTGGCCTCCGATGACGAACACAGTCATAACTTCTAAGGTCCTCAAAATGTACAAGTTGAACAGATCCGGTGAAAAGACACATCCTTGTCTTACGTCCATTTCTACTTTTAAATTACATATCTACTCAGTTCGTGTCCAAGCGTAAAGAAAGCGATTCGTAAAGAAGTAATGGAATTTTTTTTAATCCGACATATTTTGTCACTTTATTTTAGTGGATACTCACATTTGAGTAGACGCCCCGTTTATTTCTTTTCAGCTTGGTAGACGAAAATAAATATTTACATTATTCAGACTATTACCCTCATCTTTTTTGCCATTTGTACGACGTTTCGGCCGTTGTACACTCCGGCCTTCTTCAGGTGCTAGGAATTTCGAACCGAAACCTTTATTACAATCATTGGGGTATATTATCCTCACTCCTCGTGGAAAGCCTCGATTAGAAGTCATGAGTTATCTCCCTCTAACCCTGCAAGTTATTTGTTCGCCACTGCTGTAGCCTGGAATGAGGATGATATAACAGACCTTAAACCTATAGGTATAGTAAATATTTTTTTATCTCTTTCTCCTCTGTAGCTGTTAGTTTCATGCAGCGGTTGTTTTTGATTTTGTCGACTGCACAGTACAGTCGGGTCAGTCGTGGGGAAAAAGAGCACCAAGACGTAATTCACTCAGCCAGAAATTTGGAAACAGCATACTGTTGTGCTTGACTCAACTCCAATACGAACATTTCAGAGTGTTTGGGTGTCAATAAGTGGAGTAGTTTTTGCACTGAAAGTTATAATTGTGCTATGTCGGTTGCTAATCGACTTAACGCACCCAAAATGTTAGGAACTTGGTAATCTTCCACTGTAAGCTGATTCCTTAGTATTCGGCTAACTGATCGTATATTTTTATAAAAATGTGTTACTGGTAATCTTATTATAAAAATGTATTTTATACTTTCCGAAAGTTTAATTTTTTCCTGGCGATTCACTATTTGTACATATTTGAGACCCTAACAGGTACTATCAGCCTGGGTCAGGGTAGACCGAGGAACAATAGCAATTAAGTGGTCATTCCACGCGCCTTAAAATCTCCAATCATCTGATCAGAAACCTTGCTGCCGGATGTAGTTTATCATCATACTGAGGACGTATTGAGAGTAAATTAGGCACACTATGATATTCCAAATATTGATTTTCAAAACTGATGAGTCATTGTGGTTTGGAACAGTGGCGGGCCACAGTTTTCCCTTGTTCATATCCCTCCGTTAAGACATTTGCCTAAACTTAGTAAATATGTTTTTCGAATTCTTGAGAGAGAGAGAGAGAGAGAGAGAGAGAGGGAGAGAGAGAGAGGGGGAGTGGGTCTGGGCGAGAAAAACAAATCCACATTCCGACAGGACTAACAAAGAGATGAGCTAACATGACGGCAAAAACTGAGCGATGTTCGTTTGTGTAACGGACAGGTTCAATGGAGCTTGATGACGGTTGATAATGAGAACGGCGTGGCCCAGGTGAATGGCAGTGGCGATCAGAAAACTGTTTTCGAATCGATGGGAACACAAGTTGGGTTGGCAGGAAAAAAAACATTCAATTAATGACAAGAAAGGCGGAAACCAGATTCAGTTGCGCTCTGTCAAATGATAATGATCCCCAGGGAAAGAAAAGCTACTTTAGGCCAACAGAGAAGATCATTACAAATCTGCACTTTATATTATAATGACTAGATTTTTGTTTGTGCCTGAATTAAATCAATGCAACAAAAATGGAGCATGGTAGATAGTGTTTTGTTAACGCAATACGCTTAAAAACACAGTTTAAAATACTTTTAAAATGGAACAGAAATTGTAGAATAACGAACATTTTTCAGTGTCTTCATTTTATTTCTAAAAACAAGACAAATGTACTTTTCAGAATGTTACAAACATAAATTTAAGAAAACTGTTGAAACGTAGCTCGAACACGTGACATACTGTTCACAATATATAAAGGACTAATATCGAGTAGCAACAGTGGAGTTGGCAGCTAACGGCTAGCCAGGTCGTTGTCTACTCAGCTCTCTAGTTGTTGCCACTCTACACGGTCGTGTACTACTGTATCTACCGAGAATAGCGTATCTAAACTTATTTATAAATGGAACTTTGTCTGTGTGTGTGTGTGTCCGTTACATATAGACTCCAAAACGGCTGAACCGATTTTCTTGAACATTTACACAGTTGTACTATAAGCGTCTGAGAGTGTTCTTAGCTAGGTTTTGTGTCTAGGTACCCGCGATGAATATCGAAAATCGATAATCGAAAAAATCGGGTTATAGAAGAAGTGGTCCGATTTTAATCAAATTTGATACACTCAAAGACAAAGACATAAGAAACGATATTCAGAAGTTTCAAGGTTGCAGTTCTTACAATGGTGCAGAATATATATATATATAACCCAAGATGATTATTTGTGTGTCTGTTTATCTGCTTGTATGTCTGTATTTTTTCAGCCCTTTTATTTTAGTTTTTGCTTCGGGTTTGGCTCTAAGTAGGTATAATTGTAGTTCTTAGTCTCAGCCATGATACCATGTACTCAGGGGAAGTCATGGAAAATCACAGATAACAGAGAAAAGGAATCTATGGATAGATGCATTTACTTACAATTATTGGCGATCATGACTCTACGATGGTGAAAACATGCATTACAGCGGATGAATTCAACGCGTCAAATTAAACTGAAATGCCGTTTCACTGAGTTTTCGGAAACTGGTGAAAACAGTATAAAAATATAGTTAAAGGGTAATTGAGTTTTAGTCAAATATACATAAAATATACTTTTTATAAATATAAATTTATATATATATATATATATATACTATTTTAAAAACAAAGAATTTATTATTAGTCTCGAAGGTCCTTTCGTCCAACATTTCATCAGGAGAAAAATTGTGTGAAAATGAATTAAATGGAAAGAACAGTAACAACGAAAACTAAAAGCAAATAATGAGGGAAACCCGATAAAATAAATATACATATAAATATATATACTTATAACGAGGGAAAGGGAATTCACGTGGAAGTCATTAGCGAGGGACAATTAAAATAAAATAAACCCAACATACAAAATCCTTCTCCAAAAGAGAGAAGATTTCCGTAATGATATAGAAACTGATTCCAAAATCTTTAAATGATCATTGGAACCAGCCCTATGAGTAATTTTAAACCATTTTCTTATATGACTACTAGATGTTGAGCGATAGCCGATAATTTTAGAGAGAGGGCAACACATGTTACCTATTTTGCCAAGTCATATTTTAGAAGTCAGTTAAGTGCCATATATGATACACGCTTTTGGGCGACCGTGTCTCGAAAGAGACATGACTGACTGGGCAAAAGATTATCCCGCAGTAGATTGCCATTGTTTTCTGTGGTAGACTGGTTGCCAGCCAAGGCACTAGAACCCAATCTGTCCCATTATTTAACCCATAACTAGAGGGAAGAGACGGATTAATACTTTTCCCAAGGGTATTTGTGCGTAAGTGAATGCAAAAAATATCAACTGGAATTCGAACTCGTTGATATTGGTGGTACGCCCCACATAACCTGGGCTTGAACTATGACTGACAAGATCAACGAAAGACTGACGCCACTGTGTTACGGTCGGATTTTATTTTTTCTGTTTTCGGTCATTTTCCAGTGGCTGAGTACTTTCAGCTTTCATAAGTTATTATCAAAGACATTTTGGTTTTGTATACCATGTTAGTTTCATCGTTTTTCTAAATATCGCATAGCAATGTCGATTTTCTCGCATTTTCATACAATAGAGTTTATATTGGCACCTTTTTTATCTGAAATAAAAAAAAAGCAGAAGCATAAAAATTGAATAAATGAATCCTTAACAAAACAAACTTTCATTGGTCTTAAATCAAACTTTTATGAACAGTTCCTGCTCAAATACACGCAATGTGTACTAAGGTGTATGGGGCTTGTTGCTTATTTCCTAGTTCAACTAGACTAATTCCTTTCCTAATGTTTCTGAACAAGAATATCTGGCATGATCAAGAGTTTCAACAAGGCTAGTACGAGCAAATCCTTGGTCATGATGACTTTTGATTTCGAGCAAGCAGAATCATCTCCGGTATCTGGACTGTTTTCCTTTCCAATTTCCTTTAAAAGGCTTTCATCAACGCGCTTGGGTATGGTTTTCGGGCATTTCCAATCAGTAACACATTCTGGATCGTCTCACCAGGTCAATAACATAGATAAGTCACCTCTTTGATAAATTGAACATGGTAAGATTCGAATCCAGGTCATGCAGTTGGAATGCTATCACAAACTCTCTCTCTCTCTCTTTCTCTCTCTCTCTCTCTCTCTCTCTATATATATATATATATATATATATATATATAACGTACGAGGTATCGGTACCAACTTTGCAGCTTCGGATCCTTCCTCCAAGTAAACACGCCTGATATCTTAACCCTCTGTGAAACTAACCTTGACCCATCTATCCCCTTCTCTGAGTTCTACATTCCTGTTTACCTTCCCTTCTTTAGGAAAGGCTCCAGTGTCCATATGCATGGATTTGGTGTTTATATTAGAGAACATCTATTCCCACCAGCTAGGGTAATCTCTCTTGAATCTCCAGATCATTCTTACTTATATATATCGCCATCTCTCTCAACTAAGCTCGGTTAGCTATCTTTTCTTTCTCTACCCTCACCATCATTTCTTGACTGTTCCGTATTTGACAGCATCCCGAAGAATATTGACAAAGCCATTTCTTCTCATCCGTTCACCCATATATTTGTCTTTGGAGATTTTAATGCCCATCACGCCAAGATGTTGCTGGAATACATACTAAGAATTTTCAATCACTCAATTCCTTACCCAAGTGGTAAGATCTGCTAGATCTCTTTTTCCATTCCATCCCTGACTCTTGCCATGTCAAGCAGCATTTCCATCTTGGAAACTTTGATCACGCGGTGGTTTCTAGTCATATTTCCTTCAACTCCCCACTCCCCCTGGAACCTCAGACCAGTAGAATATGTTACTGCTACCAAATCGTTACGCGATTTCCTGTATGATGTCCCTTGAAACAAAGTAGTTAGTCTTTCCGTTTAATATCTCTCTCTCTCTCTCTCTCTCTATATATATATATATATATATATATATATGAATAAAGTGGACATTAAATTTAACATATAGAGGTGACAGTCTGGCTACGATAATCTGACTATTGCGTTTAACATGAAACAGACTATCACGTCTGGTTGTTAATTTCACTGTCTACATTGATATTTACAGACGCTCTATCCTTGATATTGATTATTTTAACCCATACATATAGCATATCTTAAAACTTGCGGCCATACACGAAAACGTCTATGAAAGTAAATCCATGAAACCCCGAAGGCAACCCTAACAAATTCAAGTAACGCCCGCTGCCAAGCCACCTAAAATATAATGTCATGTATTCTTTTGGGTCTTTTCTGTACGGTCGAGTGCGGGGCGAGGGTTATGTAGTAGAGCGTCTCAATGCCTCCATATACCATCGTCCAGGCGTACACTTTGGAGAGCTCACTGCAGTCTCACCTGTCTAATGAGACCAGAACATGAAGCAGAGAGAGCAATCCTAGACCTTCATTCCACCTTCCAAACCGGCAGATGAAACGATTTCGCAAAATCGCTGCTTACAAAAGGACTCTTGATCAAAATGGCCGTTTCCAGTAACTCGCAAAATAAAATATGCTTACCTACCTACCTACCTACCTACCTATGCATATATATATATGTGTATACATATGTATGTATGTATGTATGTATGTATGTATGTATGTATGTATGTATATGTGTGTGTGTGTTGTTTGGACAAATGAGATGAGTAAATATAGAATTTTGTTTTTTTTACTTAAAATTATAACACCACAATTTATTGATGTCATAAAGTCTTTTTTAACTCGTAGATAAATGGACAGCCATTTTGCAATAGAGTTGAACTTATAACATATAAAAAAAATTTAAAGTCCCTCATTTTTTGACAGTACATGTAAACTAGTGCATATCATCATAATCATAGTCATTAACAAGAACAATAATAGTCATTGCGTGTCAATTGCTGGCCAATGGCCTTTCACAATTCCTTCCGTGATGGGCATGACTGTAATGTTCTCTGATATGTCATGCCCATAAATTCGTCTTTCTCATTTATTCATATACTGTCTGTGTTACGTTTCTTCTAATGTTTTTTGCGATAAATTTCACACTTATCAAGCGACCATTTATCTTTTCTTGTTGCAATGACTCCCATCTTACGTCAGTCTTTTTTCGTTTTTATCACTTGTTTGATATCGTTGTTTCATAACTGTTGGCAAGGTGAATTTCTTTGTCTTCCCACTCAATCGTTGTTCGTCTTTTTCTTCGTCTTTATTTAATTATAGATTTTTTAACTTCTTCTATTTCGTTATCATCGCTATCGAAAGTGATTTCCCAGGGAATTACAGTGGATTATTATTTTCGTTTTACGTCTATTTACTTTTAAACCTATTTTAAACTTCCTCGGATCGGATCATGTAACATTATTGTAATTCCTCAGATGATTTTGATATTTGTAAAATGTCAGTTGGAACTCGTCGATGTCTCAGATACCCTGTAAGTGTACTTTTCTGGCCGATTTGAAAAATGAAAAAAGGACGCTTGGAAATCTGTGAGGAACAAAGGAAAGGAACTACAGCATCATTGCCAGATGTACGTTATATTTTTGTTAATATTGAATGACTGATTATTTTCCGGATTAATCTCGTAAATGTTTAAGCATTTGAGGAACTAATACTTATATGCGTATATATAATGTTCAAATCTGCTATATTTATGGGCGAAAGTCATCTCCATATCAATGATAATGTTTGTAGATATCGAGAGTGTGGTTATAGAAATCAAAACTGCATTGTTATTGTTAGTTGCCTGAAACGATCTTCAGAGAGAAGTGACACTACTTTTGTAGCAGGCTCTATATAGAGATCACTGGTGGGTTACGAAAGTAGGAGAAGCTGTGTCTCTTTTAGTTCTTTTGTTAAGGGCTAATGATTTAGGTCATTCACTGTCTTGATGTTTTGTTTTCTTATTTATATATTTCGTTCACTTATTTGTTGCATACATTTTTGCACTTTAAATTTTATTAAATAAAATAAAATTTATCCGATTTAGGTTGTGTGATTTTATTTTGTCTAAAAATTGAAAAACATTTGGATAAGTAAACAAGCATACAAACTAAAGGTCATTACTGTAAGTAAATTAAAATATT
Organism: Ascarosepion bandense; assembly: GCA_037127315.1. Classification (NCBI taxonomy): domain Eukaryota; kingdom Metazoa; phylum Mollusca; class Cephalopoda; order Sepiida; family Sepiidae; genus Ascarosepion; species Ascarosepion bandense. The sequence continues at coordinate 3,479,050 of JBBBDQ010001302.1, forward strand.
TGTCCTAAACAAAAGGACAAATGAACAAAGTCCAATTTTCTTCTCACTCCTTTTTCCTTATGCCTTCAAAAGCTTCTGTATAGAGCTCATTTGATGAGTCATGGTATATTGCTTGAGGTGTGAAACTGACTGTTATCATGCAGAGTTGACTCCGATGTCCAATATCTATCTATCTATCTATCTATCTATCTATCTATCTATCTATCTATCTATCTATCTTGTGCGTATATATATATATATATATATATATATATATATATATATATATGCCTTTTAGGTTCATACAACCATGAATGAAAACGCCATAATTCGTTTTAATTTAAAACATTGCGCGTTCAAAATTCTCTGCCACGTGAGCCTTCAAAAAAAAAAAAAAAAAAAAAAACACTGTTACGCTCTCTTAAAAAGAAAAACGGTAAACGGTAAAATCAGTTATTAAAAATTGCCTGAAGACATCACTCATGGGAGAAACCTAGGTCGTGTAATAACCTGTTTACAAATAGAAAATATTCAAAAGTTCTACAAGATAATTGTATTGAACACTTTTTAATGCAAATGTGGACTGGTGTAATCCTATTATGACCAAAAACTAAGTATTAAACAATGTATATATATATATATATATATATATATATATATATATATATATACAGAGAGAGAGAGAGAGAGAGAGAGAATCAAATAATAAATAATAAATTGTAAATAATAGTGATGGTTATAAAAAGGTATCTATACACATGCAAGCATTTATATGTGGTGGGGTGCGTGGGTCTGTGCATGGGTGCGATCTAGCTGTATTAAAAATAGGTATTGTGCGAAAGATGTTGTAAAAAGTTCACTTTCATGCAAAACAATGACATAAAACACCCCGACCGTTTCCTCAAGGTTTGAGCGAATCCTGCCCTTTGAAAGGTGGGTTGATTTTGAAGGGAACCATTAGTGGCGCTGCCTAGCACATCATTTCAACTCAGGCCTGTCACAATTTTTGTGACGGGCCGCTAACGCAAGCCAATTTAAACTCATCTTCAAATGCACAACTTTCAACCGATCGCCAGCAGAATTACACACATTCACAAGACATGAGTGCACCCATGGAATACTGGAGAGACAATTTGTCAGTTTTTAAGCACATATTATCAACATTTCCTGGCTGTCAAAATCATATCGTGTGTAAAATAGGTTCTCTATTTTACTGATAGCCATATGTCGAACAGAGAGAAAAAGAACGTCAGTCAGATTAGAACTGAAAATGCTATTTGGAAAATGAAAATTTTGGCCACTTCACATTACCCTCCAGACTCCCCACCCAATAAAAAAGAGGCAGGAAACTTAGACATGAGAAGATTGAGGTGAAAGGCTTCGTATACATAAGAGAGTTAAATTTTTCGCTCGCTTTTGTTGAGACCGGACGAAAGTAAAGTAAAGAAAAAACGTCATGATCATCAAAATCGGTTCTCTGCGCATTTTGGCAGGTGTGTGGAGCAACTGTTTGCCAAAGTATCGACGAACTCAGTTCCGAAACAAAGAAAGAATTCGAACTGCATCGCATGGTTGCTTGGAATTATAGTGCGACATTTGCGAACGCTTTTTCCGAAACGCCAGTCAATAATTCTTATCAGTGTTGAAAAGCATCACTCGAAAATTTGTGATGTGTATGCTTGAATTTATAGTCTATATTTGGGTAGCAATCACTCTTTTATGCAGGTTTTATTAAAAATGACAGACAAGCTGTGATGGTTAAGTTTTTTATGTAATTTTTTTATGTGATCTTATGATTGCTTTTCTTTTAAGGAGTTAAAAAATCATAAGATCAGATGAAAAAATATCTAAGAAACTTAACCAACACACCTTGTCTGTCATATAAGTAGACTGTATGGAGGTTGAGAGTGTTTCGCATTATACACTGATTGATATTTGAGCTCAAGCATAGGTTTCAAATACTGATTTTCACAATAGATTGATAAGTAATTGAATGTTCCTAATTCTATTTTATGATTTGAATTTGAACGAAAGTACGACTTAACTTTTTAGCACACACACACACACACACACACACACACATGCACACACACACACACACACACACACACACACACACACATATATATATATATATATATATACATATATATATATATAAACGTACAAATATTGACGCAAATTTATACACCAATGAGGAGAAAATTGTTAAAAGTTTGAAGTCTATGGAACGAAGCCACAACTGATGAACATTGAAATCATATACTCCTTTGGAAAAATAAAGGCTTCTGATCTGCATTGTTTGGGGATTGTTGTCTGAGGGTAGAGATATCAATACTCAAAAGCAATTAGGAAAGAGTTATTGTTGTAAAGGACTTATAATGAATTAACAGATCGATGTTTCTTTTAATTTATGAAAATTTACAATATTTATTCAGTAAAAATTTTTAAAAATTGTTTTATTTTCAAAATTAGAGAACAGATTTGATCCAATATCTTCTGCCATTGTTCGCCCAACTTTTATCAGTCCATCCTCCAAGAACCATTAATCATTCTCTGCAGAGGATTACTCTTGGTGTTCTTCGAAATCTTACAGTGAACTGATTGTGATTTCAAGAACATAATAAATGAAAACAAAGCAAACAGATACTGTAGACGAGTGAAAACTTCGTATCAAACAGCAATTTTCACTGTTAACAAATAAATATATTGTCTAGTATTATCTTGATGGATTATTATACAATTTTTGTTGACAAATTCTAAAGGCTTTTGATAGTTGTCTTCTGTTGATCAAATTAGGATATGTACTTCACCTTTTTCACTTAAAAAAACAAAACAAAAAAAAATGCATAGCGCGATTAAAAAAGCGCCAAATTTAATAAAAGCAAAGTTTTATCGTCAAAATATTTATTATTCAAAGGAAATACGAAAGTATTTTTTAATTATTTTTTATATTTTTAATCCTTTCTAGAACGTTCAAAATTTTGGTTAAAAATTTGTTTTTTTGCGTTAGCGGTCGACGCAAAATTATGATTAGGGTTTTGTCGCCTTTCTTTCCAGTGAAAACCATTCATTTGAAAATTAATTCATTCATTTGAAAATTCTTGCAAAGAACAAATAACTATCGAATTTTAATGAAACTTTCAGAACTTATTGACAAATAAATAAATTAAATTATTTCTTTTTGTTTTAGAAAATCTTGATAAAGTATTTTTTGTTATATTATTTCATGAAATTTCGAGAAATTACATTTGCATCCAAAAATGTTTTATTTTAAAAACAGGACTCTTTAGAGAATCTAAATAATCAAATTTTTCAAAATGCTACTTATTTCTCGAAAATCTGCTCCGAATCGTAAAATAAAAATGCAATAAGTTTGAAAATATTTAATTAGAAAAGCGTTTAGTTGCTTTTAAATAAAATTTATTAAGGACAATATTAAATTAAGAAAATAAATTTGATGAATAATGAATTTTTACCACATTAAATTCCATCTTTTAAAATTTTAATTATAATAATTCATAATAATAATTTAAGAAAATCTTTTAAAATTCTAGATTCGTTTAATTTCATTAGGTGATATTGTAATTAAGTGGAAACTATATTTATTAATCAAAAATGGAAAAGCTTAATACAAATCATTTTATTTTTTAAATAATTCTAATTTTTATGGATATAAAATATGTAACATGCCTATTTTCAAAATTATGGTCGACCATAAAATACATTATCAAAAAATAAGAACGATAACTGTAGTAAATTACATTTTTAAATTTAGTTTATGAAGAATATTTTCTAACATTTATAAGATTACTGAGTACTTAAAAAAATAAACAAAAATTATGTTTCATGAATACAATCTCCCTAGAACAACAATCAACTATGTCATTACCTGTCATCGCCTCGTCGATCACGTAAAACATGGCGATGTAGTTAAAAACAAAGCTACTGTTTGACATAAAAATCTATTTCTCTGTTATTTCAAACTTAAAGTAAATAATATTGGTTTCAATTCAGAGTAATTATATTTTAAATCAGCTAATATTCCTCAAATAAAGTTTCAGAAAAAGCATATTTTAGTTTTGGAAGATCTTTTTATTACTGAATGTTACATTTCGATCAGAGTCAGTAAAAACCGGAGCTAATCAGCTATTTTAGAAAACAAAATCCTCAAAATAGATTACAATCAATATAATTCCTGTTTGAAATACAGCAGATTATTTTGATTACTGGAAATAGTAAATTTAATCCTTTAGTTTTTACTTAAAGCTAAAATAAAAGCCAAAAAGAATTTTTTTCATTTTTAAAAATTCAATTTAAACCTTAGGTATCGCAAATTAGTAAAAGTACCTAAATTAGAGTATCAGAGTTTGATTGAAACAATCACTTGCTTTTTTGTCAGAAGCTTTAAGTAGAGAAATTATTTTCGATTATAATATCTTCACATTAACTTATTTGGATGAATTTTAACCTTAAGTATGATTCGTGGTGGTTGACTAACTTACATTCTACATTGTTGTTAATATCCACTTATCAAACCCTACCACAATTCTTTATAAAAATTGCCCACAAAAGTACGTTGCAGTAGATTGCTTCCATTAACTTATATACAAACCACACATCAAAGGGACTAACATAAAATATCTGCTGCAAATAATGTTTACTGATTGATTTGAATATTTTCTGAACATTATCGCATGACGCTGATTATTCACAGTTTTTGATATCTATCAAACGCAATTATCTATCAGTGACAAATTATTCAGTGAGAAATCTACCTCAGTTAACTTTTGATCATTTGAAAATTATGTAAGTCTTTGTCTCCTTTTCCTTCTCTTTCTTTTTTTTAAAACTTGCATAAAATAAAAAGTATAAACCAAATATTTTATCTATTTAGTTTTTGTTCTATCTTCAAAGTCAGAATAATAAAAAATACACTAATTTTGAGAATGAAAAAACACCCACTGGCATAAAAACTGTCATAATAAAATGAAAAGTTGTTTTATAATATATTTACTTACATTTAAATACCCTTAACGACATATACAAAAAAAAAAATAGAATTTCGAACTCTATCTATCTATCTATCTATCTATCTATCTATCTATCTATCTATCTATTTTGTGCATACGCCGCATATATATATAACAAGCTAAAATTTTCCTTCTCTGATACCATGTCCCTATGGCTTAGGGAGTAGGGACTCTGACTGACACCAAATCGGTCGCGTTTCAATCCCGGCTGGGAACAAGTTGATATTTAGTCACAATGATGAACTGTGATACAGCAAAACAGGCTTGTATGTGGATGACTAATATATATATATATATATATATATATATATATATATATATATATATATATATAAGCGAAAATGCACTACTATTTATCATTAGCTAAATATCATAAAATATACCTTTAACGTATGCTGTATGTACGGATAAAAGTACTAAACGTCATACTCTATAGACTCTATCTCTAACGCTGAATACTTTTACCCATAAATATGGCCGACCATAAAACTACAAGGTAACCAAAAAAGTCTGTACGTTTTTAAAGGAAAAAAAACGCTTCACAGTATTAGTAACTTATATTTAGTCTTCGAGGTAATCACCATCGGCATCCAGCACCTTCTGCCAACGTGTCTCCAGCTGTTCAATGCCCTTGCAGTAGAACTCGACGCAAAGAAGTTTGTGAGAGCTTTGCGCAATTCTGCTTCATTGTTGAAGGATTTCCCACGAAGATAATTATCCAGGGAGTGGAAGAGGTGGTAATCGGATGGTGCATGTTCAGGTGAATAAGGTGGATGGCACAAAGTCTCCCACCCAAGTTGCTGCATAATATCCTTGACCACGCGCGCAACATGCGGCATGGCGTTGTCATGGAAGAAAAGCACACCTTTGCAATTCACCAGTGCTGGCTCCTTCTGGTGCAATGCCTGTTGCACACGTTTCCATTGCTGCGAGTATAGGTCTCTATTGACCGTTTACCTCGTTGCTAGCAGTTCATAATAAACCACTTGACGACCTGTCCACCGGACACAAAGCATAATTTTGCATAGGCGGTCTTGCGGTGTGAGGGACAGCATCCCGAGGAGACAACCAATGTCTGGAACGCTTGAGAGTTTCAAACAGGACCCACTTTTCATCACTGGTAAGCACTCGATTTAATAAGGATGCGGTACGGTGGCGAGAACGCAGCGATACGTTGTCCCTTGTGAACTTCTAACAGCGTTTATGGAACCCACTTGCTCAGTTTGTACGTCTTACCTAGGCGGTGCAGGTGAAGTCTAACTGTTTCATCAGAAACGTTTAACTGTCTTGCAAGTTCACCACACATTAGACTACTGTCCTCTTCAATAGCCGCCTTCAGGACTCTGCGAGGCTCATCATGGAGAGACAAATTTTCCGACTTGAATTTTCGAAACCAACGCCTTGCAGTACGTTTATCCACAGCACTATCTCCAAACGCTTGACATATGCGGTGACTTGATGCAGCTGCTGATAAGCCCACTTTGAAGTCGTAAAGCAAACAACCCCGAACGAGATCTCTAGACACTTTCATCCTTTCCACAGCTGTCTGGCTTGTAACTAATGGCTGGGCACGGTGCGCGTGTTTTTTTATAACGTCCGATGTTCCTACATCCGTCTGTCTCTCGAATTTGAAAACAATTTGCTACACGCATTTCGTATATATTTCAACTTCATTGAATGCCTAATCAAAAAACAGACAGAACTTTTTTGGTTACCTTGTATATATATATATATATATATATATATATATATATATATATAGTGAACTCTTATTGTAAACGATAAATGAGGGTCAACAGTGAATGTTGCCCTTTGTTTAACACTTATACATGAGATATCTGTCCTGCATGCACTTGTGTTGAACTATTAGCCATCCAGCTACCGATCAACCTGCACTAAGATTGGTTTAAAGTGGCCAATTGCTTGTGTGGCACAAAGCACGCCCTTTCCATCAAAATAGCATCGCCCATACAGGTGCCAAGCATTAGATTCTTGTGATGATTGCATGGTATATTATCATGGAGTTTGACTTTCCCGGGGCCTTACATACATTGGGTAATGCATAGTGGACTTTGCTCAGGCTTCGAAAAAACCCCATACATGTACACACTCATAGTACATATTCACATAGCCGTCCCACACGCACACACACCCACACACATGCAGTGTATTCACATAAGAAACACGTGCACTCAGGCACACACGCAAACTATTTGACTCAATGATGGGACCCTAACAGCTACTTTCATTACGGGTCATAGTTGATCTGGGAATAATGTCATTCAAAATGTAGCTCCTGGGTCTGATATATACCTGCAACCGGTGTTGTCGCTCTAAATTTACTATTTGGAGCCTTGGGGAATATATATATATATATAAAGATAGAGCGCACTATGGAGAAATGGTAGACTTTGAAAAAACAGTAGCTACTCAGGCATCTACGCATCGTTCTTTCAGTAATGAATTTGTACACTATTATTATTGTTCAACATTTTTATATATATTTTATTATTATTATTATTATTATTATTTATAATTATTATTTTTATTAATTTTATTTAAGATCATTTTTTAAAGATTGTTTTTTAATATTTTATTTATAATTTTCGAATATATTTTTTATTTTATTTTTTTATTATTATAACTGTATTTATAATATAATACTACCGGTAGTTTTAGTTTAATTTGTATTAAAAGTATGATTTACCGTTTATTTTTATGCCCTAAATACATTCCATTATCTTTCAAACTAAATTTAATGCTAAATTTGCATGTCATGTTTATCTAAGAAAGCAGATAAATATGTGTATCACGTATGGCACTTAACTGACTGACTATTCAGTGTTAAAACGATAAGCAAAAGATAGAGAGAGAGAAAGAGATTGAGAATTTGGGATAGATAGATAGATAGATAGATAGATAGATAGATAGATAGATAGATAGATAGATAGATCTTTTGCCATGTCTACTGCCGATATGCTAACAACCAACACTGAATACATATACCAAGCCCTCGATAAGTTCAGCAAAGCTCGAGCTGTTGCCCTGGATATCTTCAAAGCTTTTGATATGGTTTGGCACGCTGGCCTTCTACGCAAGCTACAGGGTTATGGTATTACTAGATGCTTGCTTAATCTGATCCAATCTTTTCTATTTAACCGCATAATAAATGTCCTCCACATCTTACGACGCGAACGTTGGTGTCCACCAGGGCTCTATCCTAGGCCCGACACTCTTTCTGTTTTTCATAAACGACCTCCCTGACGTGATCAAATTCCAAGTAGGCATCTACACTGATGACACAACCATTTACTCCAGCCTCAGTAAGAAATCTGGCGATGTTACCAAAGATAACTTCGCTGCTGTTCTCGAGAATGACCTTCACTCTGTGGCAGACTGGTGTAAGGAGTGGCTTGTAAATTTGAATGCTTCTAAAACAAAGCTGCTATCTATCAACCACCACAGGCAGTACCTCTTACCCCCCTCTATCAGCATGGACCAAGTGAGTCTTTTTGAAAGCAATACACTGCGCCTCCTCGGTCTCACTCTCTCTTCCGACCTCACGTGGAAGCATTACATTAGATCAATAGCTAAATCGAATGCTAGGAAGATTGGGTCACTGTGCATATATACAAATCAACCATCTGACCATATGGTCGGGCGCTCCTGCTATTCATCTCAGGGTTCTTGACAGGCTCCAAAGGAGAATCTGTAACGTGATTGGTCTCGACCTGGCAGCTCGACTTCAGCCACTTTCCCATCGGCGGGATGTGGCTTCACTCTGTCTATTCTGTATATATTTCCATGGCCTCTGCTCCGACGAGCTTAGATCCCTGATGCCCTCTCCACAAGAATTTACTCGAGCAACCAGACTGGCAAAAAGTCCACCATTTTACAGTTAAATCAAATAAATGCAGCCGCAACTTCTATTCCATCATTTTCCTTTCTCGCAATTCCTGCCTGTAGAACTTCCTCTCGTATACTTGCTTCCCCGACAGCTACAATCTCCAAGAATTTAAATGCAATGTCAACTCCTATTTCTTCTACACTTGGCTCCAGTCCTTCTATCATCCTTTCCCCATCACCACGGGTATCATGTTCTGTTTCTTTCTCACTTTACCTTGGCAACTGTCTTCACAACGGTATTTCCCATCCTTCACTTGCCTTTTCTCTGACACCCCCAGTAACTGGTTCGTCTTTCTCTTTGCTCCCCGCCTTCGTGCTTAAACTTTCACTCATCTTTTATGTAGTCCCCTGCGCACGAGTGACGGTACCACCTTGCTTGAAGGGAAATGATTAAAGAAATATGAAGAGACTGACACTGAGATAGATAAATAGATAGATAGGATAAATAGATATTAACAGACTGGTATATATATTAAGCTTTCACACCCTGATTAAGCACTCTGGAAGAATGGTAGACTTTGAAAAACAATAGCTACTCTAGCATATACGCATCGTTCATTCAGCAATGAATTAGAACACTCTCAGCTATTAGGCGTGTATAATGATAATATACTCATGATAAAAAGTCTGACTTCTTCTATCGAGCGCCCATAGCTCAGAGGTAGAATCGCCAATTCGGTCGGGTTTCAATCCTGGGTAAAAAGCAATCGGATGTGGAACCGTACTGATGAGCTGCGGATGACTATATATATATATATATATATATATATATATATATATATGTGTGTGTGTGTGTGTGTGTGTGTGTGTGTAATTTATAAAAGATTTTAGATTATTACAATGGGTAATACATATTTCATCGCGTCCTGATGTTATTATCGCGGCTCGTCAGACTCAAATGATACAATAGTTGGTCCTCAAAATTATATTACTCTTTAAAATTAAATAAATTATATTGCTCTGTTAAATTAAATGAATTTAACATTGAGTTCGAGAGAGAGAGAGAGAGAGAGAGAGAGAGAGAGAGAGAGAGAGAGATATTAGGTTTACAACGAATTGTCCGGGATTTTTCTAATTAAAATCAATCTTTTTTGTGTAGAGTCTCTGTGATGCATGATTAGATAAAGGCTATCATTTCTGAAGTTAAAATCAGCTGAGTTCAGATTCTGGTCTATTTGTGTTTCAGCTCTTTCAAACTAATGCACTTTGAAAAGGCGTGAATCTTTTTCAGCTGCGCGTTACAGAACATCACAGAGTATATTATTTTGCCTTCGGCGGCAATTCGTTCTGGAGAAGGTAAACACCGCATTCAAAACTATCCCTTCTGGCTGTCTTTCCCTAGACTGCAACAACAGCTGCAAAAGTCATTCCCTTAATGGGTCAAAGGGTTTAGTGACATTTAGTGTCTACTTTTTGAAAAAGAGAGAGCACGAGACATTTGACAGCGTTTAATGGATACATATATATATATATATATATATATAGAGAGAGAGAGAGAGAGAGAATGTGATAGATATTAGATCTGAAATAAATAGAAGGAAACAAACGAACTTGACCGTATATATATATATATATATATATATATATATATATATATATATATAAGGCAAGATGTATGTTCGTGTGTCTGTCTATCTGTCTGTCTGTATGTATGTCCTTTATACAAATCCACAATTTTTATCGGATTGTCACCAATCTTCACAAAAATATTCTTTAGGCAGCCGGTCAGGTCATAGGCACCTTTTTTCCCGATTTCTCCTTGATATCCGAAATCGGTACTCTGATATTTGATCAGGTTTGATCAAGATAAGGATTTCAGCCCTTTTATCGTGGTTCTTGCCGCAGAATTTGATCCAACCAGGTAAAATTACAGTTTTTAACTTTAAACATTAGTAGATCTTATCAGACGCTTCACAACTCCTAGTCGAGCGAGGTGCCCGGAATTTACCAGACATAAAATGTTTTTGGTTAGAAGATAGTCTGTTGATTCTAGTATTAACGGAGTTAGGAATTTGTCTCAGTACATGTGAGGGGTGGTTGGAATTAACATTAATGTATAAAGGCGTTTGGTTAGGTTTTTGGTAGGGTCTAAAGCTGTTACTAGAGAAGTCGAAGGCGATGTCTAGAAAATTAACTATTTTACGGTTGGTCTGGATATCTAATTTAAAACCTAGGTATTTAAAGGTGTTAGTTAATTGTTTTTTGTGCTACAAAAACAAAAACAATTAACTAACGTTGTATGTGTACATATATATGTTTTTTTTACAGTACTCCGGTATTATAACTGTACTGTTGACCGAAAAATTTCCCTACATTATGGTATTATTATTTTTATTGTATTGTTAACCGAATAATTAGTATAACTTTGATCATATAGTGGTGTGGGTGGTAATTATGATAAAAGCGAATTGATTAACTATTATATCTTAATTGTTTAATTTTCTTAGGCTTTTTAAAAAGTTCCAATTTATTATCCTTTCACTAGTAATATGTAAATTTAATTTTAAACTTAATAATTAAGTTTAAACAACTAAATTTAAATAGAATAATTAGTTTACTTTTAAATTAAAATTTATAATTTTTTAAATTTATATTGTATTTGTTTTGTTGATTGTATACTTATTATAATTTTGTTTATATAGTGGTGTGAGTATTTTGTGATCACAACAGATTAACTATTATCTCTTAAATATATTTTTAATTTTTCAGACTGCAATTTCTTTCACCGTTAATTTATATTTATTTATTTTTAGTTTCGCATTTTCTCCAATCATCTTTTCTTTCTATTTTAAATTTATTCCTCTTTTCTTTCTTCTTCTTCCCTTTTCGTTTACGCTTTAAGATACTTACTCTCTCTCTCTCTCTCTCTCTCTCTCCTCTCTCTCTCTCTCACTCTCTCTCTCTTTCTCTCACCTAACCCACTTTCTTTACGTTTCAAATATACGGGTCTGCAATCCAACTGTCAGGTTGAATGTTGAATGTATCTTCGAACTTTTGTTGACATCAGCCGCTACGCGTGTTCTCTGATTATATGTTGCGTATATATATGCTTATGTATGAATATGTGTGTGTGTTCGGGGAACTGATGTATTTTTTCTTAAATTTTCGTTTTTTAAGGGAGCGACCACTATTTTTATTCGTTTTTTTAGGTCTTTGTGAATCTCATTCGTGTAAAATCCTTTGTACAATAAAGATGGAAGCTGATGATGGTTCGCCTGAAATAGGCCTACACTTCCGATTTACCATGAAATAACGTGTCTGCCTTAATTTTTCTTATATATATATATATATATATATATATATATATATATATATATATATATAAACATGTGTTGTAGATATAGAAGAATCCAAAGAAGTAGACTGTACATAAAGTGGTAGGATAACTCTCTAGGAGAGCTCTAATTATATATATATATATATATATATATATATATATATATATATATATATATATATAACAATTCATATGATTTATCCGGTTTAAGACATCAAACATCCCAGAATTAATAAAAATTAAATTCAATTTAATGATCTAAATGAAAAATAAAATAGATGCTTGACAGTTTGATCCTGTCAACTATGGAGCACGCAGCGAGAATTTTAATAAAAAGCGACACAACAGTTTTTAATATCGCTGAAAGAGTGGCCATTTAAAAAAACAAGAATATTAAATCTGTGATTTCACACGCACACAAACATACACATGTACACGCATACGCATATATGTGCACATGTACAATTATATGTACGTTTGTGTGTAGCAAATTATTAACAAGTTGTGGGGGCGAATTATTAAAAACCTGGTTATGAAGCAAAAATATTAACATTTATTTGTTTGATTTGATGAGCAAATTCTAAAGGCAGACATATGACTTTTTAGAAAATGATTCAAAACGTCATGCTGCCAGTTGTTACGCACTAATTACCGCATTATAAATGCTATTCACCTGCTTGTTTTTCTATGAGGGAATCTAGATATTGAAATCAATAAAACTAGGACGTCATTTTTGGTGGCTTTACCGTCATGCAAAAATCACGTTTTCATCAAATTCCAAAATTATTTGCCCAAATGAATTTAATAAAAATAAGAGAAAATATTTATTTATTAAAGAAAGTCTTCCTTTGTCCTTCAATTTAAATAGCGAGTCAACAATCCTTATTCAAAAATATTTTCTTATTTAAGTAACGGATGAATTTCTTTAAGGCTTTTAGCAGTTTAATTAGAGAAGTTCTCGCCCACAAGGTGTATAGATCTTGATTAGTGACTCTGAGCCACCGTGCCGGGGCACACTAGTGTGCCGCGCGATCCTCTTAAGTGAGCCGCAAAATATTGTTACATTCGTCCAGAATTCGTTCGGACATTGCAGAAATCAAGATAAATAAACTGCACAAATAGAAACATTGAAAAAAAAATAAGTTCTTTTTTTTGTTTGAAATTCTTTTAAAAATTGTGGTTTTATTTCATAATATTAAAATGTCTACCCTTTAAGAAATTTGCTAAGTGTGCCCTGATGTTTTTAATTTACTCCTAGGTGTGCCGTTGCTTAAAAATGTATGAAAAACACTGATTTAGCTGCTTAATAATGTTGTATATTTTCGGAGTGGAGTCGTTTAAATATTCCGGTTGCAAGAAATTGTCCACTCATAAAATGGTTCAATCCTGATAAAATCATCTTTTGTGAATTGAAGACGAGCGTTATTATTCAGCAAAACAACCCTCTTTTTATTCTTCCACCTGACAGTTTTGTGGAAATTGTTTTAATTACTTTGCTGCATTGAAATCAGTTATCAAAACTGTCGTTAACTACACACCTTAACCCTCCAGGCTGTTAGACTAATTAGATAAATTAGCGGTGTATACGCGAAAACACCAGTCGCAAAGTAAGTCCTTTGAACTTTTCTTTCTCTTTTATGTTTTAATTATTTCTCCACAAGCAAGGTGGTGCTGCCACTAGTTCGCAGGGGGCTTACATGGAATGAAAGTGAAAGATAAGACTGAGAAAACGGTTGACTATTGTTGCACTGGTGCTATTATTGAGTAGTCAGTTAGGTACCATATGTGATACACGCTTTGAGCGATCATGTCTCTTTCGAGACATGACTGACTGGGCAGAAGATTATCCCGCAGTAGGTTGCCATTGCTTTCTGCGGTAGACTGGTTGCCAGCGAAGGCTATAAAACGAAATCTGTCCTATTATTTAACTCATAACTGGACGGATTAATACCTTTATTAATCATAAGTGACGGATTAATACCTTTACCAAGGATATTTGCGCGTAAATAAATTCAAGGAATTCGAACTCGGCTCCTCGATTTGTCATTCCGAGTCGATATCCGCTGCACCACAACGCACATCCATTATTGAGTACTTAGTAAAAAACTGCTTACCGTTAAAAAGTGTTTTTTACTACTATCATTAGTAGAAAAATATGTATTTAGTAAATAGTTTGTGATGATTTTCTGTTGTAAAAACAATACCCATTATATATATATATAAATGTTTGAATATATATATATATATATATATATATATATATAGTCTTTGAGATTTGAAAAAGAAATCACTCGACCGGCAGTCAAGAGCAAGGGAAAATTTACTCGCTTCAAAATCATTTTACTCGACCGACTCCATTTTCTTAATAGTTGCCTTACGTAAACATAGCGTGAATCACTGACGGAAAACAGAAAATAAAATTTTAATTAAAATTTAGAACGTGTTAAAAAGGATTTTAAAATTTTGTAAAAATAATAACAAAATTTGATCTTTCTTCTTAATAATAGCATTAAAATTTTGATGATAAAAGTTTTTTTTTATTAAGTTTTAGCCCTTTTAACGTCATGATATGCTGTTTCTTTTTGTTCTTTTTTTGTTGTTGTTTTTTGTTTTATTGGCAATTGAGTGGAAGTACCTAAATTCATTTCTTCCTTCTGTTTGACTACAACCGCCATCTCAAAGATGATAAAAAAATACTTACTTGTGTAATTTGTTTTTCGGTGCGTGGTTGAAAGAAGTATGCGTATTTTTCTTTTCTTTTTTTTAAATGTTCGTTTTTACTTTTCGTAAGTGGGGAGGAAATATAGAGGAATATTTTTTCACATTTTTCTAAAAATCTGTGAGCGTCTTTAATCTGGGCGACAGAGACATTTTGGCTCCACTCTGGAAGCGTTAATTAAAAGAATGTTTACATTGACCGGGACGATAAAAGCCAAGAGTCCAATAATGTCAATGAAGGTCATTCTAAGTAACCTGTGAATTTTCAATGGCATACTTTTGGTTTGTAAAAGGAATCAGATTTCATTTTATTTTAAATCGACCACGGGCAAGTAAAGCAATAACCTTTAATCCCTCAATTAGGTTTTTAATCTCCAAGGCTATATATATATATATATATATATATATATATATTCTAAAGAATTGAATTTTTATTTATTAATCCACTATTTTTAAAGGATACTCGGATTTCAGTAGATACTCCGTTTATTTATTAAACAGTATATTTATTCGTTTTCGACTAACGGCTTGAATATTCGAAAAATATTAATAGAAAAATATGCTTTCTCAGATATAATTTAGGGAACGCAGATTCAGTTTCTACCAGTAAGCGCATATGTTTCTAATAAGATTTTTATTCACACTTTGTTTGGTAATCGATACACTACATAGCCAAGAGGTCAAAGCACGTCAGATTTAATGTTGGTTTTTATCCTAGGGAACGCATGTAAGAATCCTGGGGGAAAACGCATATTTTTTCTGAATATTTTATGATTCGAGCACCGATCTATGAAACGTGAATGAAATATGCAACTGAATTGGCCACCGAGTAGTCACTTGTGAAAAGAGATAGACTATCAAAGATATAATCAAAATTAAAGAGAAAAATAAAGAAAGGGATTCAGAATGAATGTTGCTGAGTGCATATGTTAGAATAAGGAACAAAGAGAGATAGATAGAGAGAGATAAAGAAAGAAAGAGAGAGATCCATTTGGAAAGAATCCAATAGTATCAACAAAATAAAGTCTACTTAGGGTATTGATGCCATAATCTTGTGATATTCATTTATTCCAAGATCCTTCCACTTTGCAAAAGAACGTTTTTAGGGATTACTATCAACTGTTCCTTCATACTCTCTTCAATTTCGTTCACGGTCAAAAACCGTCTCCCTTTTAACGTCGGCTTTTACTTTTGGGAAATGTCAGAGGTCGCAGAGAGCTGAATGTGAACAGCAGATAACCGGGGCCGACAAGCACTAGTGATACATGTTTTGCCAAATAATGAACAGTTAATCTGACGATCACGCAGTAAACACACTCGCAACTAACTAAGCAAACCTACGGGAGAGTATCTGCTCACATATACATCGGTTACCAAATATTACATCAAGGCTGGCCAATAGGTACTTGAGATATTCAAAATTGCTGGATACTTTCCGGGCAGATATGCCGCACAACAAATATATATGATGTTTGCTAATCTTTCAGTTGGAGAAGTTCTACGTTGAAACGCCGACCAATGAGAAAAAGGAAACCATCTAAGCCAATGAGCAAACCATACAGGTTTCAAATTAATAAAATGATAGCATTAAAATAAGAAAGTAATTATTGCTTGTTAGCAGTTGATAACAAAAGAAAATCTTTACATATAATTATCGATAACTGTTTGAAATTCACATCTTTGGAATGGATTTCTGAATTTTACTTGAAGCTCCTTTCATAAATATTCAATGGAAATTATTAATTATTAGCATGAATATCAAATTGATTTATTAATTAATGTTGGTTTCGTTTGTTTGTTTTTTCTATTAAAGAAATTAATCAATGCCTTATCTGATGTTCGGAAGAAGTTCCGCAAATCGCCTTTCATTATCGGCTACACTTGTTATGTTCTTTAAACTGTTTTGTACTTCTAAATGATTTTTTGCTGAGATAAACTTTCAACGCGTGAAAATTTTTTAATTTCAATTTCAAAATCATAAATAAATAAAAAATGGCATACACACGCAATACTTCGTTAGAACGCATCAACATTGTTTACTTTTTATTTAAATTTGTTATCTCTCCGTCCCTTCGATAGGGCTATTTGCCAGTCGGCACTAAAAGCTTTGTAGGCTTACGTATTTTAAAATTATGGTCGTTAGAAAGATAAAAATAACAATAGAGATTAATTTGCAATTTTTACGGCTAGAAATTCAATTTGTGCTATTAGCATGTATTGAAATTTTTTCATGGAGCATTAAATTTAATCATGAAGCACAAAAACATTATAATTTTTCTCTCGTCCTTGTATATGTATAGCTTTTGACTTAGCTTCCATATCAGTCGAATTCACAGACTTTTGTAACTTTGACTGAAGAAGAGAATAATTCTATTAAAAGTTTAAAATAAGAAACAATTGGTACTTTTGGGGCTTTTTCGTTTTGATAAGCATCAGGAATTGATATGTCAAGTTCAGTTCGTTATTTCTCAACCCAAGGGTTATAGGCTACGCTTTGTGGTTGGGGTTTTCGTTTTCGCCGTTTTAGTCAGTTAAGTGCCATACGTGATACACGCTTGGGCGATCATGTCTCTTTTGAGGCATGGCTGACCAGGCAGAAGATTTTCTCGCAGTAGATTGCCATTAGTTTCTGCGATAGACTGGTTGCCGACCAGAACTGTAGAACCCAATATTTCCTGCTATTTAACCCACAGCTGGAGGGAAAAGAGGCAAATTTATGCCTTTCCCAAGGGTATTTTGTGTCTTATTCCTGTAGACGTATTCTCTGTTTTTTATAAACTTAAAGATGGAAAGTGAGACACAGAGATCCGAAGGCGAATTGGTATGGCAAAGGACGCGTTCCAGAAGCTGAGTAAATTTCACTAGAAACAAAGAAAAGAGTGCTGGATTGCTATGTGATGTCAGTTCTTTAATACAGTTGTGAATGCTGGACAATATCATCGAAAATGAGGACAAAACTTGAAGCAGCGGAAATGTGGTTCTACAGAAGGATGCTGCGGATATAGTGGACTGAGCATGCAAGCAACAATGAGGTGTTGGAAAGAATGGCAAATTAATTCTGAGCATCAGGAAGAGACAACTGAAGTTCATAGGACATGCAATGAGAAAGGAGAGCTTGGAGAACCTGATACTGACAGGCCAGATAGAAGGAAAAAGAGACAGAGGAAGGCAGCAGATATATTTTCAGGGACTGATCAGGTGGATGACGGAACGGGGGTTGCGTGTAGTAACAGAAGCAAACATACTAAGAGCCACCAGAGATAGGGAGACGTGGAGAACCATGATCGCTTACGTCCTGAAGGAACAAGGCACATAGAAGAAGCAATCATCTACTGTAAATGTTCAAGCAAAAAAAAAAAAAAATGGGGATGTCAATTTAGCAGCATGAGCTCCAGTAGAATAAACATATGCGAGAGAAACTCAGACAGAAACTCAGACATAAGGTAAAGTAATACACAATCATATTTAAATATAAATTTCGTAATTAGTCGTTAGGCTTACGTGCAGATTTGAAGAAGTGCTATCAAAAGATTTGCTTTGGTTTAGCAGTCAATTGAGCCTCGTTTTATCATCAATGGTCTAACGTGGTTGAATTGATAAGTGCACGCTTTTCCTTATAGGAATTTTTGATAGGAATACGAGTTCAGTTCTGGTTGAAAGGCAGATATTTATTTCGTAACACTTTTTGATCTACGCCGGTTGATAATAATTACACAATTTCAATCGGATATAAACTTAAACATGTGTAACCACTAAAAATAACATTACATGAAATAATATCGGATTAAATAATCATTTTTAAAAAAATGTCTCTCTTTCCTTTTCTTTCTTAAGCAAACACACACACACATTCACATCTTATACTTTTATCGTCTCTTTGCTGCCACCTTTTTTTCTTTTTTGCCACCTCGTTTCCTCTTTTTTGTCACCTCTTTTCTCTTTGCTGCCAACTCTTTTCTCTTTGCTGCCAACTCTTTTTTCTTTGCTGCTATCTTTCTCCTCTTTTCTGACACCTCTTTTCTCTTTGCTGCCAACTCCTTTCTATTTGCTGCCACCTCTTTCCTCTTCGCTGCAAAATTTTTTCTCTTTGCTGCCAACTCTTTTCTCTTTACTGCCAATTCTTTTCTCTTTGCTGCCACTTCTTTTCTCTTTTCTGCCACCTCTTTTGTCTTCGCTAACACCTCTTTCTGCCTTCGCTTTTCCTTTTGCTGCCAACTCTTTCCTCTCTTCTGCTACCTATTTTCTCTTTGCTGCCACGTCTTTTTTTCTTTGCTACCGCGTCTTTCCTCTTTTCTACTTTCACTTTTCTTTTTGATGCTACCACTTTTCTGCCGTCCATTTTCTCTTTGCTGCCAACTCTTTTCTCTTTGCTGCTACCCCTTTTCTCTTTTCTGCCACCTTTTTTCCCTTTGCTACCCCCTCTTTTCTCTTTGCTGCCACGTCTTTCCTCTTTTCTGTCTTCAATTTTCTCTTTGCTGCCACCTTTTTCTCTTTTCTGCCAACTCTTTCTCCTTGCTGCCTTCACTTTGCTCTTTTATGCCACCTCTTTTTTTTTTTTTGCCTCTACCTGTTTTCTCCTTCATTGGCTTTTCCTTTTTATCTCTTGTTTTTCTCTTCTACTAATTTCTTCTATCTCTATGTTGTCCCCTCATTATTTCTCCCCATCTCTCTCTATTTATTTCCCTTTTCCTCATAATCTCCGCTTGTGCATCTCTTTCTTCATCTCTATCTTTCTTTCTCTCACTATCTCTTAAATTTAAATTGAATTTTAATTTTTGGAAAATCTTTCTTGTTTAAATAACACCGAAAATACCTTCTCATCTTTCCTTCCATCTTTTCTTCCGGATAATGAAAAGACCACTTCATTTTTACCGTCCCTTGCATAAAACCTTTCCCTTCTCGATGATGGCTTCCATTTGAGTCCATCAACCATTTTTACTTTTCAACTCTTTTTGTCACATCTGTTCTCCCGTCAGAATTCTTGCCTTACAGCCTTCACTTCGAGGTGTACACATCACTTGTCGTGAAAACTCTTTGTTTGTGGCTACTGGAGCAGAGAGTAGCATTCCATACGGATGATTCTATATGAACACACAAAATGGCCGTACAGATGCATAGAAAGATTTAAAACACGCTGACGTTGACACAAGACGACATTTGCTTACAAAATATTATCACACATGCAGATACACACAGTCACAGACACACGCAAGCACACAAATCCATACACACGCCAAGGCAATAATTACTTCAAATACCCTGTATTCACTGGGAAAATACTTACATCATGACATCTTGATTCGAATTCTTCATGAAAATATGTATTCGCATAGCATAAGACACCTGGCATATAAAACACAGTTTCTAAGTGTATTTAGCTTATAACCATTCACTGTAACTTATCCAAAAGTGTATGGCTATTTCGTTCGATGCTCGGTAATCAGCCATTTCGACATAACACCAGCATGCACAGTAATAAATTCATATTTTTGTTTTATTATAATTTTGACAAATACGGTATATATAATATAACAAATACAAACATTCACAGCGATTAGCGACGAATGTCACTTCGAAAATTACACAATATCTGCATAAGAAACAGAATATTTACATGCGGATTGTCCTCAGTATCACAATATTTCAGACGTTATACACTCAGTCCATTAGCAAGTGCTTGGTATCCTTCCCTATATTTCGAACTAGGTGCTTTATTTAATCTACGGGGTTAGACTGGTCTCGTTCTGCTGACCAGGAACATCACATCTCATCTCGTTTTAATAGTGTTATTAACAAAAAAGATTTGTATAATAGTCTCCATGTAAATAATGATAACTTCCCATTCCAGAAAAATCAGACAAAAAAACATAACCCTTTTTCAATATTTTCATGGTTATACTGTTTTCGCCACCGACATAAAAACTGCATTCCGTAATTCTCTACCTTGAGTAGCCCTTGGGCCTTGTATAGTAAAAAAAATCTTGAATCTTTTTTTCGAGAACGTTACTTTTGTATAGTTATCCGTTTGCACTCACACCCCGTCTCCCTTCCCCCTATATATTTAAAATTTAATAGAAAAAATTAGTTTCCAATCTTTGATCTAATTAAAATTTAAAATTTAATTGAAAAAATCGATTTACTAAATCCAAACTTAAGATTAAATATACACATTTAGATTATTTATAAAAACTCTGCTTAAATACAAAAATATTCTGTACTGAATAAGCATCCCACCCCTAACCTGTTCCTTTAAGAAATCCTAAAGGATATAGTCTAGTCACAAGATATATAAAAAAAACTTACACTCTAGCTGCTAATGTTAAATCTGTCTAGAAATCAAAAACACACATTAATCAAACATACTCACTACCCACACCACTCTCCTCAAAATTCTAAAGGTCAATCAACAGGACTTGTTCTCTTATCACTAAAACCCCTCCCGCCAACATCACATACACAACTTACCAAGTATAAGAAAAGAAATTTAAAATTAAAAATTCAATAGGAAAAAATCGGTTTCCAAACTGTGATCTAATTAAAAATTAAAAATTTAATAGGAAAAATCTATTTCCTAAATCCAAAATTAAGATTAAATATACAAATTTACATTAAGTATATAGACTCGGCTTAAATACAAAAATATTCTGTACAAAATAAGCATCCCATCTCTTACCGGCTCTTCTAAGAAATCCAAAGGATATAGTCTAGTCACAAGATAATAAAAACTTACATTCTAATTGCTAATGTTAAGCCTGTCTAGAAATCAATGACTCTCATTAATCAACCATTTTAACTACCCACACCACTTTCTTCAGAATTCCAACGGTCAATACACGTGACTTGTTCCCTTATCACTAACCCCCACCAACACCCCAAACGCAACTGACCAAATATAAGAAAAGAGGCTTTCCATTCTTTTACATACCGCCTGATGAGGCATTGAAGTTTCAATGTCGAAATAAATGTATCTTTGTAGTTAATATATTTATAAAAAAAAGTTATGTACATGTTCTAAAATATAATTTATAATATATATATATATATATATATATATATATATGCGTGCGTTATTACTTTAAACATACTATTTAGTGGATACACATGTTTAAGCAGACATCCCTGTTTTTAAACAGTGTAAATATGAATCTACTGACCCGTGTATTCGAGAGACTTAAAGACAATGGAGTTTTCGTTGGTGGGGTTTAACCCTGCATCCTCCTTTTAGGGGAAACACCCCTTCCGAAAGGCATGCTTTTAGACACTCAGAAATATCCACCCTTTGTATCAGTTGTTGTTTTTTTTTTAATGATGCTGACCTTTTCTTTCGGTGCGGGAAAATTAAGTTGAAATTCTTGCTTTTCAACAATTCGAAAAACGATTCAATTTTATAGAAATTCGTAAATAAATATAAACAAATAACTATGAGACCTAAAATTAATTTATATTCTTACATTTTTTTAAACATTCTCCTGAAAAAATAGGTTTTAGATACTGTACTATTTCACATAATCACTGGATGTAAATATTTTATTAAATAACATTTCCATTGTTAATTGTATCATTTATTTCTATTACTCTTATGTTTGAGGGCATTCATAAAGTCAATATACCAGCGTGTCGATGTGCTATGTTGCTAACTTCTTGGCCAACGGTATCTCCTTGGATTATTTTTTAGAGAAACGAATGTTTACAAAGATGTCAACCATAAGGAGACTTTCGGTTCATGCCGTGTCACGTAAAAGGAAGTTATTTTAGTTTATTTATTTATTTATTTTTTGCAGTCTGATTGGAAATAATATTTCTGAGCGTAACTTATAGCAATTTTAAGTCACCTCAGAAGTAAATGCTATGTTTTTGTCACGTAAAGTATAAATTAATTTTCATTCTTCAGGTCTAGTGTCTGGCTGGCCGTAAGACACATACAGGTCTTTATAGAGAAACTATGGCCAGTTGCTTTGTAATTTACAAAACATGTTACGCAAAGATTGAAGCTTTTTATTTTAATATGATGAAAATCCACTGAAATATATTAGCGTTTCATAGAACAATTGAAGTATGGGTGACCAAAAAGTGCAAAACTTGACATTACCTACAATGATACATGTATATTCAAAGCATTACCATCATATTGCGTGCAACTTTGCAGTTTCTTTATAAGAGTAATTTTCAAAAAGAGAATCAGTTAAAAAGAACATTTCATAAATAAAGTCATTATAGAGTTGAAAATGTCAGTCCAGAACTTAACCTTCTGCAATCTGAGAGATTTCAAAGTTTTATGAAAATATTGTTAATTATTCTAAAAGCGTTATTCATAATGTTGCAGTATTTAAAACCAGAAAATTACTTCCTTTTTAAAGTTATTTTTATACATTTAAAGACAACTAAGATATCAAATTTACCTCCTATTAAAAATGATACTCAGTATTGCCCATCGACGTCCTTTTTTTTTCTCGCCTTGTGAGGCGATCGTTTCTTTGATTAGCTAATGCGAAATTGTTGTCATTTCAGCAATTTGGACGCTTTAAATATTTTTGACTTTGTCTATTTCATAAACATTATTTAGAAGTCTTGGTGCCCCGGTTGATGCGATAGTGAGAAGAGTGTTGCGGATTCGAATCGACCTACAGCAAAGAACAAGGTGAAAAAGGTTTTTAAATATATAAATATAAAATACTTTTATTTTCGTATTTTTACGACTAAATATGTTCAGCATGTACGAGTGTTAAAGTTTTTTTCTGTCAAAGTTCTTAGTTTGTTTAGATAAAAAGAAATGTAATGTATTTTTCAGGTAAATCTGAAAGACGCACTAAAATATAATTTCCTAAATGCTACAGCTTCATTACAGCGATTTGTGTGGCAGCAAATATGAAGCAATTCTGATATCCAACAATAACAAACCTCGTGTTTTATGTATATTTATTAATTTCAAAACAATAGTTATCGGGATGAATGTATTTTACAAATATGAAAAATACAAACAATAGTCATGGAACTTCTGTGTCTGAGTGTTCATTGTTTTTCGAATTCCAATCGGCTTTCACTCACAAGTCAACCAAAGACAAACCAAGAGAAGAAAGAGCTAATGAAAACTGCGTGCAAATCCCAGTGCAATTTCAGCAAAAGAAAATTAGTGGAAGGGAATTGAATTTTGTTTGATAAGTTATTGTAATTACAATTGCGACACTGTCATCGTCGTGGTCAGCCAGGCTTGGTGAAGAAGGAGCAAGTTTCCTATAGCAGACGCTGATTGTTTAAGAGACTCAATTTTACTCTCTACCCTTGTTACTTTGAGGCATTTTCTTCTTCTTTCTTTTATTTTTGTTATGATTTCAACTGTCACTTGCATTTTTTAAAAGTCGCTGACCGTTCATTTTATGATTAAATCGTCATTAGTTTCTCTTTTGAAATTTTATTTTCAGTATTGAAAATCATTTAAAGATCTCCTGAAGTTGAGTGCTCAGAAAATATTGCCTTGTGTCAAACGTGGCATCATCAACCTAAAATGTTTACTTTCATTATTTCTGTCTCTTGTCCATCCGTTCCTCTTATTTAATTAAAATAAAATTATTTCAGTAATCTTTTCACCATTCATAGAATTAAATCTTCATGTAACAAAAAAATTAGAATTTTAAACAAGAATTTTTATAAAATAATTGAGACAATTCAAAATTATTATATAAAGGAAACTTTTATGTTATTAATGTAGATGTTGCAAGATTTTTTTTCCCGAATCAAACTTGTCCGAGCTGTTATCTTTTGTTCAAGGAGATTTGATGAGCGTTCATTCGACAGACGAAGATTTTTCGAGAATACTTTTTGGATATTTGTTTTATTTCATGAATTAAAATGACCGAAATATTTTCATTATCATTCATTATATAATATATTATAAAGAAACTAATTAGCCGTTTTTTTTATATACTCTGGCTGCTAAAATAGTCTTCGTGATGGCGAATCTTTAGTTTTTCTTCCGGTTTGGGCCCACTCTGACGCATCTGTCATAATATATTATATAATAAAGATACTGGTTTCTCTTGAATGTCATGTCTCTGGTTTATTAAGTGGTTTACTTCTGGCTGATCTACCAAAAAAGTCTACGAGATGAAGACTAATAATTTGTGTTTTAATTTAGACCCACTCTGACGTATCTGCCACCTTTGAACTGTCATTTTTCTATTTCCCTCTCTTAATGATATAAGCAGACAAAAATGTGTTTAATCTCCCCGTTGAAGACTGCGCGTCTGAGGCCTCAAGCTGGCATCAATTCTTTCATCCTGGTCAGGAAGTTCCGTTCTAAACCTCATTCGTCTCCCTGGTTCTCTTCTGCCTGCTCGGCCGCTATTGCCCACAAGAATCACTTCCTCGGCTATGTCGGAGCCAAGCGTCTGACCATAATAAGCGCCTATTTGCCTCTGCTCGTAAGGAGTGTTCTGAAATGACGCTAACTTCTTGTTTGCTGAGAGAATGAAGCAGCGTGTAGTAACCTTCAAGTTCGTCCCCAAAGACTACTGGCGGTTATGCAAATGTGTGCTGATCATTATCAAATCTTCCTTTAATCAATTTGAGGTCCTCACAACCAAAGCGAACAAGACCGGGTGCATTGCTAGCAGATTCTCCACCAACTCCACATTTGACTCGTCTGAAGTACCTGCACCCGACTTTCCTCCTATAACTAAGGCTCAACTGAGAGATGTTTACATAACCCCCACTCTGGTCTCCAATATGATTTCAAAACTTGACCCCAATAAGGCGAATGGAGGTGACAGAATCCCGGTCATTTTCTTGAAGAAATGTGCCCATGAACTCTTTTCTGTCCTCTCCAAACTTTATAATTGCTGCCTCTTTGTTTTCTTGCCTGATGGAAGTTCTTTTCTGTGATTTCTTCATTCAAGCACTCAGAAGAACACTCGGACTCTTCTAATTATCACCATATCAGCCTCTACACAATTTTCGGCAAAGTGTTCGAGGCTATCATCAATAGTTCAACATCTCACCGCCCATAAACTATTCTCAGACGGACAGTATGGCTTCCGCTTTGCGAGATGTACTACTGATATACTAACTACCATCTCCGAGTACATATAACAGGCTCTCTATAAGAACGGTGAAGCTCTAGCTGTTGCCCCGGATATCTCAAAATATAGGGTCTGGCACGCTGGTCCTCTCCTCAAGCTACAGGGCTATGGTATCACTGGGTGCTTGCTTGATTTGATCCAATTGTTCCTATCAAACAGTACAATGGGGGTTGTTTTAAACGGACATGCCTCCAGATCTTATCACATGAACGCGAGTGTTCCCCAGGGCTCTATCCTGGATCCAACACTCTTTGTGATCTTCATCAACGATCCCTCTGATGTGCTAAAATCCTAAGCCGGCATTTACGCTGACGACATCACCATTTACTTTCGCCTCAGTAAGAAATCTGCTAAGGCAGACAAAGATAACATCGCTGCTGATCTTGAGAAGGACCTCCAATCTGTGGTGAACTACGGCAAGAAATGGCTTGTAAACTTGAATGCTTCCAAAACGAAGTTGCTATCCGTCAACCAATATAGACAGTCTTTCCTGCCTCCCATCAGAATGGGTCAAGCTAGTCTCCACGGAAGCAATGCACTGTGCCTTCTCGGCCTCTCCTTCACAGCCGACTTCTGGTGGAAGGATTACATTGAATCAATAGCTAAATCTACTGCTAGGAAGTTTGGGTTAATGTGTTGGTCCGGGTAGTTTTTCTCGCCTGAATCCGTCTTAAACATATAAAAATCAACCATTCGCCCATGTATTGAATACTGTTGTCATATCTGATCGGGCACCCCTGATATTCATCTCGGGGTTCTTGACAGGAATCAAAGGAGAATCTGCAATGTAATCGATCCCGACATGGCAGCTTTTCTCACAGACTAGATGTGGCTTTCCTCTGTCTCTTCTACAAATATTTTTATGGTTTCTGCTCTGACGAGTTTAGCTCACTGGTGCTCCCTCTACAAAAAATTATTCTAACAACCAGACTGGCAACAAGGCCCCATTATTTTACATTCAAAACAACCGAATGCAGCCGCCACCTCTACTCGATCAGCTTCTTTTCTCTCACTCCATACATGTGAAACTCCCTTCCGCATACTTGCTTCTTTTTATAGCTACAATATCCAAGAGTTTAAATGCAACGTCAATTGCTATCTTTTATCTCCTTGACTCCCATCCTTCTTTTATCCTTTTCCCAACACTCCGAGTACCTTATTATTTTCCCTTTTCACTCTATTCTCACGCAAGTGATGCCATCCTTCACTTCTCTGACACCTCTGTAAACGGTTCCTCTTTCTCTTTGCTCTTCTCCTATGTAACCCTTTACTCTCCGCTTATGTAGCCCCCTGCGCACCAGTGGTAGAGCTGCCTTATTTGTGGTGGAACGATTAATGTGTGTGTGTGTGTGTGTGTGTGTGTGAAAAGTGTATGTATATAATTATAAATATTAATATATATATATATATGTGCAATTTGTTATATATATTATATTGTTTACATATTATATATGCGTGGTACTTATTTAAAAGTGCTCAATATCAGTGATAGAGCAGACATATTCATATAGATGAGTCTGAGTTTGTAACCCTAGGTTTCACGCACTTGCGATCGTCAGACAAACTGATTAATTTTTTAAAAAATTGGTTATATGTAGGGTTGTGTATACTCGTGTATTATTGTGGGAGTGGGGGAAATCTGTCGTCATGACATATATATATATATATATATATATATATATGTGTGTGTGTGTGTGTACAGCCATTAACGCGCGCAAGGACACACATACATACGCACGGGCGTTCGTTCACTGAGGCTTGCATGAACATACACAAAAAATTAAAAAACAAGCCAATAACCGAATTTAAAACAAAAAATAACAATACAGCCTTAAATAAAATAATAGCAATTCTTACCGATCATAGTTTCACACAGAACCCATCAAAAGTACATATGTACGTACGAGAAATCGACAACGGCCCAACAACCGAATGCGTATGTATGTGTGCAACGGCACACATATACATATATATACCGAACCCCGCACGATTCGCATGTGTATGTTTATGCAAGCCTCACTGAACGAACGCCCGTGCGTATGTATGTGTGTCCTTGCGCGCTTTAATGGCTGTATATATATATATATATATATGTCTGCGTCTGTCGTTACGACAAATTTCCCCCACTTCCACAAATGTCTGCGTCTGTCATGACGACAGATTTCCCCCACTCCCACAATAATACACGAGTATACACAACCTTACATATAACCAATTTTTAAAAAAATTAATCAGTTTGTCTGACGATCGCAAGAGCGTGAAACCTAGGGTTACAAACTCACATATATATATATATATATATATATATATATATATATATCCGCAGACAGATCTGTTTCGCTGTAACACAGCTCATCAGTACGTTTAGACTCCGATTGCTTTTAACCCATGATATAAATCTTAGTGTTTCTAGCAATATACCTATGACTTTATGTTGCTTTACTTTTGCTTTCAGTCTAACAACACGCTAAACGGGAAACTGGGACAATCAAAGTGAAAAGACAAAGAAGAGTTTGGCGATTATAAATGATGAGCTCACTTACACTAACTGCAGTATCAAGACTATTAAATGTTTTCCTGCTATTTTCTTTTTTTTTCTCTGTCTCTCACGTTTTCCATTTTTTCTTTTTCTCTCTTTCTTGTCTTCACTTTCATTCACTTTTCTCCTACTTTCGTGTTCTCTATCTTTTTCCTTCTCTCTACAATTTTCTCACCTTCTATCCCTCTCTCTCGCTCTCTCTCTCTTGTCTTATCTTTTCCCCAATCCATTCTTTCTGTTCTTCCTCTCTCATCTAATAATATTCTTCTCCCTCTCACACAGTTTTTATTTTTCCTATCTCCCCTGTCTTCTCTTTCATCATCTCTAGTCTTCTTTTTCTTCATCACTCATACCTTCTTTTTACTCCTCTTCCTCTACTTCGTTTACTTTATTCATTTTTCTTTTCTTTTTCCAGAGTTGTAGGCTTTCTCTCAAATTATCGGATTCATGTTTGGGAATTATGCGAATGATGACGTATCCGAACATTTGAAATTTCCCTCCAATTGCAAGGTTCAACTAAATCAACCCTATTGTCTCCTGCTTTCTCAGTTGAATGTTGACTGATTATTCTTTTGGCCGCGCTTTGCTACCACAATTGTCATACGATAAAGACACCGAGGAATCTTTTCCGTTTTCTGATTTTCTCTCTAGAATTTAATAAGACTAACGCTCACATTCAAATAAGGACTTGTAAAAACAAGTATGAAAAAATTATATTAAAGATCAATGACAAAACTGTTACTTGAATATCTCACTCTTGATTCATGCAAAATTTTCCCGAGCACTCGTAAAATCATTGGCAAGATTGACAACTACACTGACAAGTAATAGTAGTAGTGGAAGCAATGACTGACTGTTTCGGCTCATCAACTCGTTGTGGGCTATTTAAAGCCGAAATATATTACGTATTGTATAAAGATGCTTACAGAACCCGGTGTTCCAAAGCGGTTTCCTATCTTAGAACTGACCGGACTCTACACCGCATAACTTTGATGATGGAACGAGAACCAATGTTTCCAATGTGATTTGACCATAGGCAGTAGTAGTAGTAGCAATAACTATACCAACAGCTCATGTCCTGAAGCTGTTGGCAAGAACTTGAATCTGGCTATTATCTCGGGTGAAAATCTAAGCTTCAGAAAGGTTGTCAGTTTCATTAACAATAACTAGAAATACTCATGAAAATTTAACGATTTTCTTATTTGAAATTTCTGATGAAACTTAATTCTTTACTTAACGATTGAATAAACTCATGGCGAGTTCTACAACAACAAAATATCCATAGAAATTCTTTTATTGCATCATTAAAAATTTGAGCTTAACAGTTTAAACAAAATATTGCAATAAAGGTCATAATTTTAATTGTGGTCGTTATTTTAAGAAATAAGAGAGTACAAATGAAAAGATTTTAAATTGACAACTTTCTCCACTTCACTGAGACTAAAAATATTTCTATCTTATTGACAGAGCGTAATGGTCGTGCTAAGATAGGGACAAGCAAAATTATAATAAGATAGTAATAATAATAATTCAAAATTTAATTTATTTTTCTATAATTTCAGCAAATTCATGTTAGAAACTATTACGCCGAACACATTTATTTTTATCCCTCTTTCGCTTTTTCCTTTTTCTTCATTTTTCTTCTATTCTCTTTTATTTATTTTTCCTTGGTTTCTCTTTCTCTCTCTCTCTCTCTCTCTCTCTCTATCTCTCTCTCTCTCTCTCTCACATACCCTTTCTCTCTCTTTCCTTCCATTTCTTCTTTCTTTTCTCTTTATCAACTATTATATTTTATGTTTTGCACTTCGTTTTCAACCACGTTACCAAAAACAACATTTCTTTTCCACATACATTCCACCATCACCACCAAAATCATAACCACCACCAACACCAACACCGTTTTTACTGTTTCTTTTGCTTAGTTCCTTTTACTTTACTAAATCTCTTCTCTCCCAGATTAACTTTTTTCGACACCCACCCCGGGATTTTTCCCGCCCCAATGATGCACAAAGATCACGACGTTTCTCGCAAAATATTTTTGTGTGACAAAAGCGCGACTAATTATCAATCGTCTCCGCTGGACGTTGGCTGTAACTGATCTCTTGGGAGGGTGAGTGGGATGGGGATGAGAAAAACTCTCTAGAAAGACAAGCAGGAAGGCATGAAAGGACAGAGCTGTATAAGAAAACGAAAGAAATAAAGTTTAAATTTATGGACAGAGAAAAAGGAAAAAAGAAAATAAGAAACGCTACAAAAGAAAGAAAGAAAAGTGATGGTAAGAAAAAGGTAAAAATCAAACAAGAAAGAAAGAAAGAAAGAAAGAAAGAAATAGTTTAAGAAATTGAATAAGAGGATTTCGGGAAGAAAATTAAAAATAAAGAGTTAAAAACAAAGCCGAACGAAAAGAAAAAAATAAAAAGAAAA